>CAUYQG010283610.1:0-26029 GCA_963574415.1 Tarsius wallacei | reverse complement strand
TCCAAGTAGCTGGAACTACAGGCGCGCGCTACCACGCCCGGCTAATTTTTTGATTTATTGTAGAGATGAGGTCTCGCTTGCCCAGGCGGGTCTCGAACCCGCAGGCTCAGGCAATCCACTCACCTCAGCCTCCCAAAGGCGTGGATTACAGGCTGAGCCACCAAGCCCGGCTGATTTCATTCTTGATTACAAGTTTGTATAGGCACCCTCTTAATTAAACTAGGACTTAAAAGGTCATAAAATGAATTGAACCATTGACAATTTCTCAAATGTAGAAGGATTATCACTATAATTGATCTGAGTTTTCCGTCAAATGCTACAGATTATTTACGAGAATATAAAATATGAATAATATGCTTTGACTAAATAATATGTAAATAATCAAATAAATCACATATGAACATTTTTAAATTTCCATATTTTTTTTCTTTCAAGAGTATAGAGTAATAATTTAAAACATTCTAGATTTATATAAAATGTGTATTACTGGTATGTTTCTACTGAATGCCTTTTTGCTTTTATTGATATTACTGTATAATTTTCCAGATTGAGTTTTAGGTTACAAATTTAAGTAACATAGTCAATCAACCTTTTTTTTTTTAACATTTTCAACTGTTACAGTTTTGGTTTTTTGGTTTTTTTTTGAGTTGGAGTCTCACTCTGTCACCCAAGGTAGAGTGCAGTGGCACACTCACGGCCGACCTGCTGGGCTCTGGCGATTCTTCCACCTCAGCCTTCCAGTGGCCAGAATTACAGGTACGCTCTACTGTCTGGCTAATTTTGTATTTATTGTAGAGACAAGGTCTCAACAAGTTGTCCAGGTTGGTCTCGAACATACAGGTTCAGGAGATCCACTCGCCTCAGCCTCCCAAAATGTTGGGATTACAGGCTGAGCCACTGAGTCCAGCCCAGTTTATTTTTTCAATTGTCAGATAAAATTGTATATATTTATCTTGTTCAACATGATATTTTGAAATACTTACACATTGTGCAATGAATAATGCAGCTAATTATCATATGCATTACCTTACCTAGTTGTCATTTTTGTGGTGAGAACACAAAAATCTCAGCATTTTCAGGAATGCAATGTATTGTTAGTAACTATAGTCACAATGTTGTACAATATATTTCTTGAACTGATTCCTCCTATTTAACTGGCATTTTATAATCTTTAACCAATATATCCTCATCCCAGTCATTGTTGCCCCAATCCCTGGTAATCACCTTTCTACTTTCTACTTCTATGAGATAAGCTTCTTTAGATTTCATGTACGCAAGAAATCAGGTAATATGGTTCTTTCTGTGCTTGGTTTATTTCACCTAACAAAATGTCCTTCAGAGCCGGGCTCCGTGGCTCAGCCTGTAATCCCATGCTTTGGGAGGCTGAGGTGAGTGGATTGCCTGAGCCCGCGGTTCGAGACCCGCCTGGGCAACTTGGCGAGACCTCATCTCTACAATAAATCAAAAAATCAGCCGGGCATGGTAGCCCATGCCTGTAATTCTGGCTACTCGGAAGACTGAGGTAGAAGGCTCACCAGAGCCCAGCAGGTCGAGGCTGCGGTGGCCGGGAGCGGCCACTGCACTCCAGCCTGGGCGACAGAGTGAGGCTCCGACTCAAAAAAAAAAAAAAAAAAAAAAGTCCTTCAGGTTTATTCATGTTGTTGCAAATTACTGGATTTTCTTTTTTTATATAAGGCTGAATAATATTTTCATTGTGCATTTACACCACATTTTCTTTATCTTCACTATAATTGATCTACGTTTTCTGTCAAATGCTGCAAATTGTTTATTAGACTATAGAATATAGAGAATATGTTTAGACTAAAGTGACCATAAGTACATAATCAAATAAATCACATGCAAGCATTCCAAAAATTGATGAACACTTAGGCTGATTCTACGTTGTGGCTAACATTAATAATGCTGTAAAAAACATGAGAGTCCAGTTGTCTTTGTGACATACTGGTTTCATTTTCTTTGGATGTATATTATAGCATTTTATCCCAGTACAATAATTACCATTTGATATAATTTTTAAATATTTTGCTGTGTTATATTCGTTCTTGTACTAGGGTCACAAATTCATTTGCATTGTACCTTAGATATGCTTGGAAAAATAATACGTTTTGATCTATAATTTTGTTTCATTTCTGCCTAAGCTTCCATCTATTTTTCCAGCCGCTAAATAATATGAAAAGATACATGTTTGTTTTATTAAAGTAACTACATTAGCTTCATTAAAGTAAACAATCCAGATTTGTTTGGCTAGAAAATTGTACACTTTTATGGAGAAGGTTGTGTAAAGTTGTGCCCTCTGTGTAGTACAATATTTAAGAGGCTATGATAAGGTAGGGTGTGATGGGTTTTAAGCCACTCTTGGTCAACAGTATCAGAATTTGGACAAAAGAACTGGACAGAGAAGTAGAGAAGAACAAGAGCAAGCTAGATTCTTTGGAAATCTCTGTATCTATCGTCATATTTCATAAGACAGACTTTCGAAGAGGAATGAGGTAATGGGTACACCTTCATTCACACCTTAAATATATCACCCAAGTTCTTATTTTGGCTACCTTTAAGAAAGAACCCTATAAAAAAGAGGATTTTGAATTACACCACTTGATCCCATAGCAATACAGCATGCAAAATAAAAAACATGGATTCTAAATTAATGCAGGTTTACATGAGCAGTTATTCTGTGTTGAAGTTGGAACTCTATTCTGGTTTCTGCAAAATCTCTGCTTTTCATTTTCCTTCACGTTTGATGCCCTAAATTTCTCTCTTTCTCTCTTCTTAAAAATTTCTCCCTGGGCCTGATGACTCACACCTGTAATCCTTTCAATTTGGGAGGCCACGGCAGGAGAATTGCTGGAGCCCAGGAGTTTGATGCCAGCCTGGAAAGACAGCGAGACCTTGTCCCTATAAAAAAAAATAGAAAAATTAGCTAGGCGTTGTGATGCATGCCTGTAGACCCAGCTACTCAAGGGACTGAGATGAGAGGATTGCCTGAGCCCAGGAGGTTGAGGCTGTGGTGAGCCATGATCATGCCACTGCACTTCAGCCTGTGCAACAGAGACCCTGACTCAAAAAATTAAAAAACAGGGTTTTTTTTAACCCATTATTTGACTCAGTCAGCAAGCTTGAGAATAACCAAAATTTGGCACTCAGTATTTTTCAAATCACTGTCAGAACAACATTTTTAAAAAATAAATGCCCTGACCATTATATTTCCCTTTTTTTTTTTGAGTTGGAGTCTCACTCTGTCGCCCAGACTGGAGTGCAGTGGCCGCTCCCGGCCACCGCAGCCTCGACCCGCTGGACTCCGGCGATCCTTACGCCTCAGCCTTCCAAGTAGCTGGAACTACAGGCCCGCGCTACCACGCCCAGCTAATTTTTTGATTTATTGTAGAGATGAGGTCTCGCCAAGTTGCCCAGGCGGGTCTCGAACCCACGGGCTCAGGCAATCCACTAACCTCAACCTCCCAAAGCGCGGGATTACAGGCTGAGCCACCGAGCCCGGCTTATGTTTCTATTACAAATTTTAAGTCTTAGAGCTATAGATTCCTGGTTTACTACAGGGCCTTTAGCAAAGAAAGGCATTCAATAATTTGCCACAGTAATTTTAATACATATTATAGATTATAAAAATTTTAACATACCATCTGTATTAGGGGACAAATCGTCTCCTTTATGCTTTTACCCAACTATCTATTGCGTACGAGACATGTGTCCTACTATGACAATTTGTCTTTTGTTTCTCTTTGGCCCTTTATGCATCAATCTAATTATCAAATTAGACATTTGGAATTTCCCATTACAGCTTCCTTGGATATCATACTAAAAAGACAGAGATGGGTTATTTAATTAGTTTATACTGTATAATTCTTACTATTTCTATAAAAATTAGTGTGAACTAAATCTAAAAATAGTCACTGAATCTTTCTGTTATTTTAAGTGTTGGTAATATAGGGAATGATTTTGGTTGTTGTCTGTTATGTACCTAGTCTATGTAAGCTTGATTTTTTAATTAAAAATGGTAATATAATAATAATGTTTCTGTTAACATATTTGTTGCTTACATTTTTTCCAAATATGCATCAAAGTTTTGCTAGGTGATAGCTATATTTTCTTTACTTATAACATGAAAAAATATTTCTTTATCCTGTGTCTAAAATCTCCTAATGCGTCATGTTTCCATTCTGTCTTCGTTATTTTTCTTAACTTTCAGTTTACTCCAACAGAATTTCAACTTTTAGTATAGGCAATTTTGTCCTTTTTTCCAAAACTAATGAAGATGACTTTACTATAGGACTTTGCAAGACTGAAGATAATTAGACTCCACCTCCCCTTCTAGTAGCAGTCATAATTCAAAAATTCTAGTAGGATTTTTTTTTTCCCTTTGTAAAAAATTTAATCAGACATTTAACAAATATTTGCTTAAGGAACAAGTGCATGTAAGTATTCCCTTAACTATTACGTTCTGGCATTTACAAATTTTAGTTTATTATATATAAGTCTTCATACCTGTAATAAAAAAAGTATGTGATATTTTTATCTTGATTCTATATTTTAAATGTTAATAATGAGAAAATCTTTTCCATATCACATAAAGATCACTGTAATTTATCTTTTAAAGTTAAATATCTTGGGAAGTACTTCTCACCCAAAAAAACTCCCACTAAATTTGGCAATAATCTGTATGTTTCAGACTTTAGTCTTTCCCAAGAACAAAAGCTTTATTACTTCCTTCAAAAATGAAATTGCTTGCTAAATTGCTCTTTAGGCACTAAGTCAAATGTCTTTTAGATATGAATTATGTGAAAAAGCATGAGAGCATTCCTGAAAACCATGCAAGTACTGTAAGCATTTTTAGAAAACTTATGATTAATACAGGAGAGTGAATTCTCCTTGACAATTTAATTGTCTTGGTCCAATAAATCTAATATTCCTCAAACATATGTTTGAATTATAAATACTTTAGATGACTCAACAAATTAAGATTCATAGATGATTTTAGAACTATTATATTCATAAGTAATTGAATAAATTTACAAATTATGACTTTGAATATAAATCACAAATTAGGAAACTATGTTGAATCTTCAGTGTGCATATCTCCTTGCGCAAACCTGTATCATGTGTTTGCATTGGTCAGGTTCAATTAATTATCTATATAAATATTACGAATTTTCTTAATTTTTGAAATACCAATTGTTGTGAAAATTTTGTTGTTTTCCTAGATATGAAAGGCTCTTGAAAAAGAATCTGCCCAATAATTAAATTTTAAATCTTACTCCACAGAAACACATTTTAGGGATTAAACTATTTGGGGGCTGTGGAGTTGTGTGGTTCAGAAACATTAGATGACAATGTCCAACAATTTTCAACACCCCACTCACTTACCTAGTTATTTGGCTAGAACAGAAACATTAAATCGATGTGAGAATAGCAACGAAAGTTGGGATAAAAAAATAAGAATAAAAATGGGATGTATTGCGATAGTTTTCTTCTGAATATGGTGGTTAATTTGTTAGAAAAGCATCTTTCAGATCTTAATATGCATATACATCTTCTGGAGATCTTTTTAAAGTGCAGATTCTAAATCAGTAGGTCTGGGACACAGCTATACCTTCTGTATATTTAAAACACTTTCAAATAATATGAATATAGCTGTTTCTTGGACCACACTTAGAATAATTGTGATGGTAATAAACTATCCTTCTGGAACATTGATTGATGTGATGCCAGAATGTAACAAAGTCAAACAAATCAGATAACTTTTCTGGCATTTATATACTGAAATTAAGAGAATATTCTTTCTATCCTTTACTCTTGCTAAGCAGAGATGTCATAAACAATACATATTTATAGAAACATCCCCAACCATGTAAAGGAAGCATTAAGACATATGAAGCAACCAATACAAAGAAAGGGATTAGAGTTTAACGCATTTCCTGTCTTCTAACACCTAGATTCTAGATTTAGTTTTCCCTAATGCTAGTTTTACTGCTTCCCTGTTTGTATGCTTGTTTTTATTTTATTTTATTTTATTTTTTTGAGTTGGAGTCTCACTCCATTGCCCAGGCTAGAGTGCCATGGCATGCTCACTGCCACCCCAGCATGGACCAGCTGGGCTCCAGTGAGCCTTCCGCCTCAACCTTCCAAGTAGCTGGAACTACAGGCCTGCGCTACCATGCTAAGTTTTTTATTTATTGTAGAGACAAGGCCTCCCCAGGTTGCCTGGGCTGTTCTTGAACCTGTGTGCTCAGGCAAGCCACTTGTCTCAGTCTCCCAAAGAACTGGGATTACAGGTTTAGTCACCGAGCCCAGTCTTTTAAAAAAAATTATTCTCTATATAATCTTTACAAGAATAAACTTGAATAGGTGGACATAGTACTCTGAGTAAGCAAATAAATGTACAAAATATACATCAGTTAATTATTTTATAATGATGACATGTTAAAGCTTTTTATACAAATATTTTCACATCTATGTGTAATACATTCATAAATATAAACATATAATTTGATAAGCTCCGGTAAGTTTTTCTACTTGATTTCACTCTCTTTATTTACCCCTTCTAACTTTTTCTCATGTCTTCTAACCATAGTTACTTCCTCTGCTCCTTCAGTATATATATGCTTAACCATATTCATATAATCAAATAATTACATATAGACATATGAAGGGGGAAACTTCTCCCCCCAAAACATAATGTTTTTACAAAAAATTGCGTTTTTATTATTACATGTTTACACTTCTGTCACCTTCAAAGTACTCTCTGATGCAATACACCTATGAAGACACTTTTTCCACTGCTCAAAATAGTTTTTCAACTCATCGATTTTGATGTCATTTAGTGCTTCTGGTCAATTTTTGTTTCATCTTTTCCACATTGGCAAAAACATTTTCTTTTGAAGACTTATGGCATCCAGAGAAACAAACAAACAAAAAGGCTCTCAGAGTGAGATTGAGTGACTAGGAAAGATGGGGCATGGGGGTCATGACATTTTTAGTAAAAAGCTGCAGAATATTCAGCATGGTATGTAGGCAGGTGCATTGTGATAGTGAAAGAACCAGTAACCTGTTTGCCACAACTTGGGATGTTTCTTTTGCAAATTGTGACACAACCTTCTCAAAATTTTCAGACAAAAGTTTTGGTTGATCCTTTAATCTGGAAGAACAAATTCTGAGTGTACTATAAGGGACCTGCCCTCCAAAAAGATAATTCTATTTTGGGGGGGTTCCCCTCTCATATTCATAAATATGTATTTTATCAGTGACCATTTTTAATAAAACTGAATACTCACTTTGCAAATCTTACTGGAAAACAACTCTTGAATATCCCTTTAAGTCCACTGATAGACCTCAATAATTTAAAATCTCCCATACTGTTGACAATTAACCCATATTTTTTACTATTGAATTATCTCGTTTTCCCATAGTTTTTAATTTTTGATAATAGAAACCACACTGTAACAAAACCTTGTATCAATGTGTTGGAGCTTCTGTTTTTACATATAAATTCACAGGACTTGCATTAAATAATTAATTAATCAAAAAAGAGAACTTCCATTTATTGCATTTTTATTCTAGTGTGTAAAATATGCATTAAAATATTTTCTATGGATAAGCATGGGATTTATTTAAATAAGTGTTTATGCATATCATCAAATTATAAAGTCTAACTAGGAATAATGATATACATATATAGGAAACTATATATGTATTTTAAACTGGCCTTTCCATTGCTAAAATTAACCTGTTATATGACATTTCTCATTGTATTTCATGACAGTTGAGTCCTCTCAGTTGCTTAAATTCGAAGACTTGAAGTCTTCTTTGGCTCCTCTTTTTTCTTTTAGTCTTTACATTCACTCAGCAGGTCCTATTAGCTGTTTCTAATATATAACCTGAGTCAGCAAATCTCCACCCCTCTCAACTACCTGCAAGTCACCATTTTCTGTAACCAGAATGTTTCCATATCCTTCTATAGTTTCTCCACTTTACTTGTGCTCCATTTTTTAATCAGCTAATGGTAGAATGATTTTTTTTAAATATATATATGTTAAACCATGGGGCATAATTGCTCAAAACTTGGAATGGGTCCCAAAACTCCATTGAGATAGAGCCAACATTCTGTCTGTGGACTCTGATGACTTCGCTGATCCCACCTCTTCTATCATCCCTTTTGTTCTCAACGTTTCTACTGCTCTTCTCTGATATTCCTTGAAAAACCAAGCCACATTCTTACCTAATGGCCATTGTTTCTTAAAGAAGGGATATTACTTTCTTCGCTTGTTTACAGGATAAATGGGGATGTACGGAAATTATGTGGTAAAAATGCCATGACTATAGGCAGTACCTTTCTCCCTTACTGAAAATTGCTTCCTCAGATTTTCTTATTAACCTTTTCTGTTATTTTTTACATAAAAATCTATGCAACATGAGGGCCCCCCCCCCAAAAAAAAACAGAAATTGAGTTTTGGAGGGCTGGCACCTTATCTTACAGTCTAAATTTGTTCCTCTAGATCAAAAGGTCAACCAAAATTTTTATCTGGAAGTTTTGAGGAGTTTGCATTATGATTTGAGGAAGAAACTATCCGAACTGTGTCTAATGGGTGACTGGTTCTTCCACCATGACAACACAACCACACACATCCTGCTGAGTGTTCTACAGTTTTGACCCAAAACAGCAAGAGCCCTTTGCCCCATCTTCTCTATCTACCTTATCTCACTCCAAGCATTTTTTTTTGGTTCCCAGGATGAAAAATCTTCTAAAAAGGAAACATTTTACCAATATGAAGGAGGTGAAACAAAAAATGACAGAAGCACTAAAAGGCATCAGAATTGAAGAGTTCAAAAACTGCTTTGGGCCAGCTTGCTGGCTCAGCCTATAATCCCAGCACTTTGGGAGGCCAAGGCAAGTGGATTGCTTGATCCCGCAACTTGGTGAGGCTTCGTCTCTACAATAAATAAAAAATTAACTGGACATGGTAGCGTATGCCTGCAGTTCTGGCTACTTGGAAGATGGAGGCAGAAGGATCACCAGAGCCCAGTAGGTCAATGCTGGGGTGGCCATAAGTGTTCCACTGCATTCCAGCCTGGGCAACATAATGAGACTCCACCAAAAAAAAAAAAAAAAAAAAAAAAAAACTGCTTTGAGAAGAGGAAAAATATCTCAATAGGTGTATTGCATCAAATAGAGAGAACTCTGAAGGTGACAGAAGTTTAAACAATGTAAGAATAAATATATAATATTTTTATAAATAAATTTCATATTTGGGAGTTCCCTCCTCATACACATAATATTGAGAAGTTATTGTCTGGTCCTGTAAGTAAGATATAAATAAATTTATAATAACAGTAAGTTTTATTCTATTTGTTTATTCATTGATATATTCTTAATATAAAGTCCCTAGCAAATAATAAATGTTTAATAAATATTTCTGGAGGGATAAACAATGAAGTGAATAAACACAAATGACAATATCCAAGATAGCAATACATTTTCTTTCACTCATTGTAAGCTGACAGTAAGAAGATAAGAAATCTAATACCTAAGGCAGGCACAGTGGCTCAGCCTGTAATCCCAGCACTTTGGGAGGCCAAGGCAAGAGGACAGCCTGAGCCTGGGGTTTGAGACCAGCCTGAGCAATTGGTGAGGCCTTTTCTCTACAATAAATCAAAAAATAAGCCGGACATGATAGTACGCACCTGTAGTTCCAGCTGCTTGGAAGGCTGAGGTGGAAATAACCACCTAAGTCCAGCAGGTTGAGGCTGCAGTGGCCGTGAGTGTGCCACTGCACTCCAGCCTGGGTGACAGAGTGAGACTTAAAGTAAAAAGAAAAGAAAATGAAAGAAAAGAAAAGAAAGGAAGGGGAAAAAAAAAGAAATATAATACCTAATAGGTTTTTTCTTGTAGAAGATTTAATCATGATGAGATTGTTTACAAGATTTTTTAATGATTTATTTACTCTCAATTTAATATTAAATTTGATAAATTATTTTAACACTTTGAAAATAGATTTTTAGTTAAAAGTTATTCTTTATTTTTTCTACTTACTATCTTATCTTAATCTCATCTATATTCTTCTCAGAAATGATTAATATGTTAGTTTTCTTATACTCTAATTTTGCTACTACTAATGCTTACTAATGTTGTATTTATGTTTTTCTGTATTTATGTCTTTTTTATTATTATATCAATAGAAACCTGGCACAGTCATATAAAGCTGATTTAAATCTTTACTTCAATTATTTTACACATCGCCGTAAGTTGAATTTAGTAGAAAGCATTTTCCACTAAAGTGTCTTTCTAGAAATCTTATAAGAGAAAAAGCTCTGTGACAATTATGATCCTCACTCCCACTGAGCCTCAAGTTAGCACAGGCACTCAGCTGTCCATAACTCTCAGCAGTACTTTTAGCTCAGATAAGTCAGAAGAGGATGGACAGAAAAGCCATATTAAAATTCCCTTATTCCCAGTGATTATCTTTCCCCATGAATGTTTCTTGACAGAAAACTTCATGATCAAACAACTTCTCTTCATTTTTAATTGAATCTGCCTCCAAATCTGAAATGAATGTGATATGAAGAGTGGTATTAAATAAAATCAGAAATAAACACACAATTCTTCTGAGTAATTGACATTTTCAGATCTAGCTTTTATTTTTATGCATTTTATTGTCTATGACTCTCATTCTTATCAGCAATGCCATTAACAGAAATGACACTTATTTTTTTCTTGCCAAATAATTGTTTCTAAATAATCAAATAATTTTGAGTTATGTTTCATTGAGTGTCTTATCTAACATATTTATTCTTTCTTCTGTTTGCATTTAAAACATGCATGGAAATAATTGCTTAATTAGTTATCCATGTTTGTATCACACAATGCCTTTAGCCCTAAACCTCACTGACTTTTTTTCCTGGATTTTTATAAATGATGCTATTTATTTATTATTATTCTTAATTCTTTTATACTTGTTATGGGAAATTAATGTTATGTGGAGAAAGTTGGAAAGGGAGAGTACCAAAAATGGCCAGGGATTTCAACAGAGAACAAGTGTACAAAAGTTCCTCAAAGTCAAAGACAGAAAAACGTCTTGAAAAACAATCTGCATCTTTGGAAATCAGCATAGAGAAAAAAAAAAAAAAAGAAACAAAAAAGCTTAGTGATGGCCAATTCCCTGGGGTCCCCTCTTACTGTGGGAGCTTTTCTGTCCTCTCAATAAATCCTGCTTTTTAAAAAAAAAAAAAAAAAGCCTATAGACATTCAGAGTGGCAAAAGAATCCTTCCTGAGAAAGGTTATGTTCCATCATATTTTACGGAAACATTTCATAACAGTAACAATAGAAGAAAAAAATGTGTAAACAAAAACTTATGGAAAAAAATATTTGGCATGTCTTCTACTCCAAGGAATTCCCTACTTACAGTTGGCCCAGAAAATAATCAAACTCACTTAAATATAAGGAATGGAAAGAGAACTAAACACAAAAGCCACAGAAAGTTATTATAAGAAAAAAGAACATCACCTGTATACCAAACAATTCATCAGAAAAATATTATAATAAAAGGCGATACATTACTCTACATACCATCCCTTAAAAATAAGTAACACATTGCAAAGAAGGCATTTGATAATTTAGAAAACCATATATATACATTTGCACAGACACACACGTACATACACATATGAGAGGGAACTCAAAAAAATCCCAGAATTATCATTTAGAGGACAGGTTTCCCCAGCAAGGTAAGTATTCTGGCCCATTGGTATCAGTATACCAGCTAGTGTTGTTGTGAGAAACTTGCATTTGTTTTCAGGGAATTTTTTCCCAACATTTTTGCTCATTTCATTATGGGTGATTTACGAGCACATCTGCCAACATTGCTATTAGTGCTCAGTGGTTTTGACCAAAAATGGCATGATCCCCATGACCCAGCTTCCCTATTTACTTAATCTTACCCCAGATAACTTTTTTGTTGTTGTGGATGAAGGAAGTCCTCAAGGGGAAATATTTTGCCAATGTAGAAGAGATAAAACAAAGAACGATAACAACATGGTAAAATCATAAAAGGCATCAAAATTGACAAGCTCAAAAACTAATTTGAACAGTGGGAAAAGTGTCTCAATAGGTGTATTGCATCAAACAGAGAATACTTTGAAGGTGATGGAAGTTCATAGGTACACCTTTTTTTTTGTAAACAAATTCAATTTTTTGCCTCCCATACATGCACACATGTATTGGGGTATTATTTAAATAAAAATAAAATTCACACACATTCTGAGTTTCGGTAGATAGAGTCAAATAATTCCAACCACAGACTGTATATAAAGAATTCGACAAGTCCTAATGTTTTTTTTCAACCATTTGCAGTTGTAAACCACTTTCTCCACTCACAGATTTTGGCATCCATTAATCTGTTTCTGATCTCTGTAGTGTTCACCATTTTGTGGATGTCATATAACTGCAATTACAAAGTAGCATTTGATGTCTGGGTTCTTTCAATGCTTTTGAGATTTATCTATATTGATATTTGTATCAGTATTTTGTTATTTTATATTTTGATTAGCACTTCATTGAGTACAACAGTATATTTATCCACTCCTACTTGAAGGTCACTTGAATTGCTTCTGGTTGTTGGGAATTAAGAACAAAGACCCTATAATAACCATGTAGACAAGATGTTTCTGTGTGAACATCAGTTTTCACTTACTTTGTGGACATACCTATGAATGAATTTGTGGATCTTATGGTAAGAGTATATTTAACTTTATAAGAAACTGACATGTTTTTTTCAAAGTGGCTCTATCATTTTATATTTTCACCAGCAATACATGATTATCTGGCAGTTGTAGAATAGTTTTATTATTTGTTATTTCTACCTCCCCTCTTTTTTTCATTTTAGACTTCCTACTTGGTGTACTGGTACCTGAATGTGGTTTGAGACTACATTATGAAACAGAGTCCTTGCCTTCATTCTTTGACACATTACCACTCTTGGATAACATGTTCTAGGGCAGACAAGTTGCCATGTGATAAATTCATACAGGCAACTTTGGGAAAGATCTTTGCAGAAAGGAATGAGGCCCTCAGCCAATAGCCCCTAAGACACTGATGGCTGCCAATAACCAGTCAAGTGAGCTAAAAAGCAGCCGTTGGGCATGGCAGAAAAGCTATTCCTGGATTTTTGTTTCTAAGGAAGAATTTTAAATTTTTGAGGTATGGTTTAATGCTTTAAATTGCTAAATTTTGGGATATTTGGTATGTAACATATGAATTCACCGTCATACAAGAATTTGAAAATATTCAAAATAATGATATTCATTTTATATCTGCATATGCGTATTGAACAATATTTCAAAATGTATGCAAGTGATAGGTACTATATTTAGGGCAATAGTCACTCAAAGTATAAACAATACATTTTTGAAAGGATTGAGATAATTCTAAGAAATAGAAGTTGTGGTATATGCTAAGAAGGTATTTTTTAATCTCATTCACTATTATTATATAATTTGAAAAAAATCTAAGAATTAGAATCTTCTACTTTTACTTTCAAAATTCCACTGCGTATGTCTTTCCTAGCATTTTTTTCATTATATTGACATACAAAAATCTTAAAATATAATAAAAAAGATATGGAGAAGTTAGTCAAATAATCAAGGAAGTTTGATTTCTTTAACAGTGAGTACCCATATTTTGGAAATGTAAGCCAATTTAGAATGTCTTTTAGAGTTGGTCATTCATGACAGTATCTCATTTGAGGTGGAGGGCTGAAATAATGCAAGCTCCTTCCAGCTTACTAATCTGAGTTTTCTTCTCATTCACTTTGAAATGTATTCACTGTCATTTAGACAGCAACAAAATTGTTTGAGAGATTATTTATTTTATTCCAGTTTCTTTTTAATTCTAGTTATTTCCGAGGTATAGTATTGCTGATTACTTCTCTTCTTTTGGTAGTCTCAGACTCTGTAAAACCTTTTTCAACAGCCTATTCAAAAGTATATGCATCGTGTCAGGACGATTTCTATTTCATCATTTATATTAAGAAATTATAATATAGGCAGGTACAATGCTTTATAAAACTAGGACACAGATTTTGTTCTTTTAGAAATAGCAGAAAACTAATATAGCGAAAATAAAAATCTCACTTGCATTACATATTACAAACTATTATAAGTATTTCTAACAATTATACATGGCATTTTCATGGAAATTTTCTCTTCTGTTTTTGCATATTTTGAAAAGAACATACAAAAAGCTTTTTGCTATCTAATACCCCCTTAATACTGAAAAGCATCAAGAGGATTTTCTTTGAAAGTTTGGTTAGATTGGTGAAAAAGGTCTTGTTTTCAATCCATAGAATGAATTTGCTTCCGGTTCTTTGTTTACTCTAAATACTTCCTGGCATTTTCTGCATTTAGAGATATTTTAACAAGAAACAGGATATAACTTAACATTGTTAAGCAGATGCAGTCTCTGTCTGTCTCCCTCTCTCTCTCTGTCTCTCTGTCTCTGTCTCTGTCTCTGTCTCTCTCTCTCTCGCTCTCTCTGTCACAAACACACACACACACACACACACACACACACACACACACACATACACATTCACATATCCACACATTCACACGTGTGTTTTGCAGTAAAATAATTGTTTAAATGGTTCAATAAATTGTAGTTGATATTCCTGTGGGAATAAACATAAGCCATCATTTCTTGGAGGGGGAGGGGGAGTGAAGCAAACTGAATTTTGATTTTCCATGGGAGAAAATCCTCAAAACATTGTGTTAATCCTTTACCAAGGGAATGGTCATCCAGGTAAGGCTGTTTTAGTAGAGCCTGGACATGTGTCGTGTCAGTTTAGATTTAAGGTAACATTAAGCCTATTGGGCATAATAGTTAAACCTTAAGAATATTTTGTATCTCTTCCTTTATACCTCAGAACATTTTGTAGCCATCCTCTACCAAAATATTTAATTCTCAAAAGATATAATGCACTCCTCAAACTGTCCTAGCTAATTAATTTCCTTGTATCTGTAATATCCATCCTTTTTCTTTTTTAAATTAAATTAATTAATTATTATTTTTGAGTTGGAGTCTCACTCTGTCGCTCAAGCTGGAGTGCAGTGGCATTCTCATGGCCACCACAACCTCGACATGCTAGGCTTAGGCAATCCTTCAGCCTCAGCCTTCCAAGCAACTGGAACTATAGGCACATGCAACCACGCCCAGCTATTTTTTATTTTATTTTATTTTAAGGATATGGGGTACAATTCAGAATTAGGTATACAAATGGTCATTGTACAAGTAAAATTTGGGCCTCACTTTGGTGGCCCCTTCACCAGGTATGAGATGGTATCCTTATTGATGAAGTGTGCCCTATCCCTCAGTAGTTCCGCACTACTGCCAATCCCTTTTTTAATAGTATTATAATATACTTATTCGGGATCCACTTATGAGTGAGAGCATGTGGTACTCCTTTTTTGCTTTTTTGAATATGTCGGGTACAATTCAGGGTTAGGTATACAAATGTTCATTGCGCAGGTACCCTTGTGGATGAGGTGTGCCCCGTCCCCTGGCAGTTTTCTACTTCTGCCAATCCCTTTCTTACAGTATTATGATATTTGTTCAAGATCCACTTATGAGTGAGAACACATGATACTCGGTTCTCTGTTTCTGTGATAGATCACTCAGTATTACAGACTCTAAGTCCATCCAAATTGTTGCAAAGTTCATAATTTTTGTCCTTTATGGCTGCATAACATTTCATCGTGTGTATGTACCACTTTTTTTTTTTAAATCCCATCCTGTTTTGAAGGGCAGCATGGCTGGTTCCATATTTTTGCTATTGTGAATAATGCTACAATAAACATGTGTGTGCAAGTATCCTTTCCATAGAAAGATTTGAATTCCTCCAGGTATATCCTCAGAAGGAGGACTGCTGGGTCATATGGAAGGTCAATTTTTAGATCTTTTAGGAATCCCCACACTATTTTCCACAGTGGTTGTACTAGTTTACACTCCCATCAACAGTGTAGAAGTGTTCCCTTTTCCCTGCATCCTCTCCAGCATCAGTTGTTTTCTGAGTTATTGATGATGTTTTTTTCTTAATTCCAAAGCCAAGATCTTCAATTTCACTTATTCAGCATTACCTCCATCAAACTTAATTACTTCTTAAATGGTGTTTATCTGGATTTGGTTATTCTAAGCACTTGTTATAGTCATTTTTTTTTTAAAGTTATTTTGTTTGTTTGCTTTCTTTTAAAGACATATTTTTTGGGAACCTGAAAGAAGGGATAGGTGAAAGCATACTGAATATAGGCATTTTGTTGAACCATCAGTAAGGAAAGAGAATGTGAACCAGACACTGCATGAAATATATAAAATCAAAATTTCTAGAGAAGTAAAAAAGGCTCACGTATTTAGAGTCCAGTTAATGGAATTCAATTGTAGAGTATGAACTTGGTCAACAAGACCAGCTGAAAAAAACTGGTCTATTGAAAAAATGTCATAGGTAATCCAATAAAACTCTATGCTACTGATTAATTAACTTTGATAGGACTAACAGATTATTTTCCCTTTGAAAGCCAAATTGGTCCAAATATCTGTGATTGAAATAAATATCGATTACAGAATGCATGCTTGCAGTGGAATATCCACAGACTGTTCCAAGTTGGATTGGAAAATGAGGCAACAGAAAGCATGTAATTTTGGAAAATATAAAAGCTATTAGAAGGCTGTTTTATACATAAAGCAAATATATTAGAAATATTTATTATTCACTAAAATTGTTTTGTTTGTTGATGTCTGATTTCTAAAATGTTATCAATAGAAAAATGATATTTAGGGCAGTATTGTTGTTCATTTGTCATTTTGAATATATAATAGGTTTTCCTTGTGTTGATGCAGTATTTTTTTGACAATTAAACAATGTGTCTTACTCCACAAGGATTCATTCTTATTTCCTGGAAAGCAATAAAGCAGCAAATGACTCTCTGAGGATGATTTGAAGGAAAAAAACTAATCAAAACCTTTTTTTCCTGGCTCTTTGGCTATTATATTTCCTGATTATAGGACTTTTTCTACAGTTTTCTTAGTATGTGAGTGTTTACTCTCTCTCCTTCAAACAAAATTGATCCTTGAGATGAATTATGTGTTCTATTTTACTTCTTACTGATGTTTCTGCTTGATTTTGCCTCCTTTCATTAAACGAATAAACCAAATAACTACCAACAAATCAACCAGCCTACCATCCAAGAGCAATGAACAAACAGATTATTTGATGTGACGCTTCTCCCCTTTTTGCAATTATCTACTGTTTTGCTTGGCATGATCCCAAATTCTTCAAATAATATGCCACGTGATTTTCTGTCTTTTTTTTTTCACTACTATGCCTGAAATTATTCTTAGCTATTTCCACATTGACATACTTCACTTTACCTGTCCATTTCTCACTTTCATGGATGCAACCTATACTTTGTTATTATCAATTCCTGTAATGCCTAAACTCATTCCAAACTACATCCTGTAAACCTACGTTTTCAGCTCACTTTCACTAGTACTGATTTGACCTCATCAAGAACACTGATACATTAAAACTACTTTTCATCAGCCAAGTTCACCTGTCCTCATTTATCTATCCAATGCAGGTTAATGATCCATTATTATAATGGTTAATGTGGTAATTCTACCATATTTTACAATTCAACTTAATTTCCTACCTCCAAAAAATACAATTTCTGCAAACATTTCTATCATTACACCTCCTTCTAATCCTTCCTCAAGTGTAACTGATTATATACTTCTTCATTAAGTAAAAATATGTCCAAGAGACTTTAATCTTTCATCCATAAGCTGCAAAATTAACTCTACATATTTTTATTGTCTATTACATAAATGAATGAACTGTTGATTTACTTGAGTAAGACAAATTATGCCACTTTGACACTGCACTCCTTTCTTTTTAACTACATTTAGCTCTACTTCCTTTTTTTAGACCCAATTTTAGTAGTATACCATCCCCCCTCTATATAGGAATTTGTCAATTGCTACAGCCAGTTTTGTTCATGGGCTTACTTTAGAAAACACACTTCTTCTTCAACTGTCTTCCCACATGCCCATACATCTCCGTTTTTTCTCCTTGACAGCAATTTGAATCAAAATCTCGTTGGTTTTATGACTGAAAGGAAGTTTCAACTGTGAGTTCTGAGCCTTTAATGACATAATATACATAGAAAATCTTAATGTATTTGTGATACGCTCAGGAAAAAAGTGAACCTGCTTTCAGGAAGAGGCTATACTTTGGATCTGCCTTGTTATTTGATGATAAGAGAAGACTAGTCAAAACTGCTTCTGTGTTCTTTATTGACACACCTTAAGCTACTCTGGGTTATGAGATTCATAGCAAAGAATTTTGAAGGTAATAAATAAAAGTGAAAGTTGAGAAATGGTTCTTGTTCCCAAGTACTTGATGTCAGAGGTCTAAGAGTTCCCCTGGTTCTATGGGAACAGACATTTCCTCACTGGTTGTGCTGACATAAAGTAAGTTGGAAGACCACACTCTGTTGTATAAAGAGTGGAATATTTCATGGGAGAAGTTGATATGTTTTTGAGTTACCTGTAGAAGTGGCTGAAGAAATTAGTACTTGGAGAAGTGTGAAAGTAGGAGAGGGGCCTTGGCTGCTCCTGGTTACTAGAAAAGGAGAGAGTATTTTCTTTCTCTTTGTTTCTTTCTACCTTCGTATTTTTCTTCTTTCTTTCCTTTCTTTCTTTCACGGAAATTTAGTTTATTTCAATAAACATTAAATGATTGGTACAAATTATCTTTTCATTAAAGTATAACTAGGAAATCAAAGATTAATTAATAAGACTTTTAAAGTATATTTTGACAAATTATGGCTGCACATATTTATGGAGTACAAAGTGGTGTTACAACTTCTTGTTGCCGGGTGGGGTGCAGCAGGATGCTCATGAGTTCTTTGACTCATGACTGAAAGGAATCTCACAGTGACCAGTATAGTTTTAAAACAAAATTTATTAGGAGAAAGAGAAACATGCTGAGGCATGGGTGTCTTGGAGAAAGATTGCACTTTTGCTCTTTGCAAGAAGCTTGATATACCTACACAATAATTACCGTGCTAAAGAGGGTGGGCTCCTGAGAGAGTAATCATCTCTCCAACCTTGATGAGCTGAGGTGTGGCCTTTTCCTGACTCACATTTTCCTTTTGATAGGAAACTTTACAGCATTTATTATGTTAATCCATTAGATAAAAGGTGGTCTAATTGTATTTTCTCCACCTTCAACAGGCTTTTCTTTGATGAACTGAAGGGGTGGGGTGGACTTGCAAGTCTACATTCCAACCCTGCAGTGTGGTCATGCCTGTGAGAAAAATGTCTGAACACTTTTCTATTTTAAAACTTAAAACCGTCTACACTAAATTTACCAATGTCTAACCTACACTGAATATCCTGCCTCATTTTGAATATAATGTGGAAAGATTAAACTAATGAACATATCCATCATCTCAAATATTTAACATCTTTATGATAAAAACTTCAGAAATTTACTCTCTTAACGATATTAAAATGTGCCCAACTCAATTATTAACTATATTCACTATGCTGGGCAATTGATTTAAGAAAATCAGACTTACTCTTGCTATCTAACTGAGGCTTTACACCCTTTGACTACCACTGTCTCTCCCCCCTCATCCCCCAGACTCTGATAACCATCACTCTATTCTCTGCTTCTACGAGTTCAATTATTTTAGATTCCACATATAAGTGAGAATGTGTGATATTAGTCTTTTTGTGTTAGGATTATTTGACTCAGCATAATGTTCACCATTTACATTCATGTATTCACAAATGACAGTTTTCTTTTCTTTTCTTTTCTTTTAGGCTGAATAGTATTCCATTGTGTATACATGCCTCATTTTTTAATCCATTCATTCTTTAATGAACTTGGGAATGTAGACATTTCTCAACATGCTGATTTCAAATCTTTTGGGTAAACATCCAGAAACAAGATTGCTGTCTCATATGTAATTCTGTTTTTAGTTTTTTTGAGAAACCCTTAGACTGTTTTTTCATAATAGCTGAGCTAATTTACATCTCCACCAACAGGGTTCTTGTTTCTCCACATCTTCACCAACAATTGTTACCTTTAGTATTTTTGGTCAAGGCCAAACAGGTATGAGGTGGCATCTCATTGTGATTTTAATTTTCATTTCCCTATTAATTAGTGATGTTGAGCATTGTTTACGTATTTGTTAGTCATTTGTATGTCTTCTTTTAAGAAATATCTTATTCAGCTCCCTTGTTCAAGTCTTAATTGAATTATTTATTTTCTTTCTGCAGTTTTGCTTGAGTTCCTTATAGAGATATTGGCTATTAATTCCTTATCAGATGTAATAAAATTTTTTCCTCCCTCTGGCAGTAAAGAACTCACATTACAGCAAGGAGAAAGACATGTAATCAAATTTACAAAGTAACATGACAAATACAATAATGTAAGTAAGTAAATGAAAGCTGATGAGAAAGCATTTAGGCAACTTTAAACGTTTTCTATTTCTAGAGAAAAGAAATGAGGGTAAAAAGCTACACAGAGGCTAAATCACAAAGGATCCCCTGTACTATGCATATTGCAAGCTTATTATGGACATGAGCCCTAAATTATTTGATTAATCCAATTTCATTTTTTGCCAACATATAATAAATCATTTAATAGTTTATTTACTCTTCTTAATTTATAAGGGCAAACATTTTATTTTAATCTCTATAAATGCTGAAATATTTTTAATCTTTCTGTTATTTTGTTTTTAGTCATACTTACATTTTAATCCCCTCATTTCTTTATACAAACCAAACACAAGATCCATAATGTATGATCACAAAGTATGACCACAAGATCCAAAGCGAACACGTGTTCCAAGACCTTTTTTACCACACACTTTCACAGAAAGATTAACATGAAACTATGTATCTGGATGCTGAAGCAGGGTGGCCGGGGAAAGATGAGTCTACTGAAAAGGTTGTAAACACAAGCCAACCCCTGTGTGTGCTTGAAGCTCAAATATACACTCAGTGTGTGACCAGGAAGCAGCAACAAACCTCAAGCTAAAACTTTCGTTTGAAGTATTTCTAGCCTGGTAATGCTTCTAGAGCTTCAGGTAGAAGCAAATGTAATTCTTTCTTGAAGGAAATCAACTTCAACCAAAACTTCAAAAGTTCCAAAGTTTCTGGTAAAAATAAAACACGGAAAAACGAGATTCCATAAACAGGAGTCAGCACAGATTACGGAGTCAAAGTCTCAGAAATTTCAGTTTATGGATGTTCTCAGGGATAAGTCTTTTTTCATGAAACTAGAATGCATATATTTTCTCATGAACAAGTTAGGTGATGTCAAAGAAAATCATGCCAAAATGGTCTCAAAACTGCCAATATAGTAGGGGTAACTGTCAGTGTACAGTAATTATGTGTTGGTGATGGAGAAAAGTTTCCTACACAGACTTCCATAAATCAAAAACTAGCACAGAAAAGACACATCCCAGAGTGGGAGATAGGGATAGTGTAAAGTTCTGAGGAATTAAAAAATGTCTGTCAATGGCATCTCAATGAAAAACAAGAAATTTGAAATGTGTAAATCAACCTTTGTGGAGATTAGTTGTAGACTAAGAAAGAATTAAATATAGCTAAATAGAATATTTATTTCCATTTTCTTTACCTCATTACTATCAATTGTCTTAGACAATTTTGAAGGAGCAGTAGAACAATTATGAAGGAAAATGAGACAAGAAAATATTATATCAAAGCACTTTTGAATCTGTTCATTTTTATCTTCTAGACATGAGCTTTGAAACATGCCCAACTTAGGAAAATATGATTTAAGAAATGAAAGATGAGATCTAGAATGCTCATGTTCTTATAAATTCATAGTCAGCTATGGCCAGAAAGATATAGAAAACTGAAGTTCCATATTGACCAATGGAACAATTTTAGCGTTTTGGGATGTGTTTACCTCTTTCCTTTAGAATATGCAGGAATTGTTATTTATTGCTTTTAACTTCTGCACATCAATCCAAACTTCAAATAAAAATAATGAGGTAATAAGTAATCTTTCATTGCACACTTAGGAAGTGATATTTTTCACCTTAAATTAAGCCTAATCTGGTCTTCACAACTTTTTTCCAAGTGTCAGATTTCTAAACTCCTTTTTATGGGTAATCTCCTAAAGAAAGTGCTTATGTTTGTGCTTTTTACTTCCTTCCTTCTCATATTTAATTCAATTAGATGTTTACGTTTATGCCCAACAATATTTGTGTTGCCAATAACCCTCATGCTCAACAGGCAGTATTTATTCCTTATATTGCTTGTTCTGTTAGCAGAATCTGACATGATTACTCTGATTTTTTTTTTATAAATAGTGTCTGCATTCAATTCAGGTCATAGCTTTCTGCTCATCTCCCATCTTCCTGTATGTTTCTTTTAAAATACCTTTTGCTTTAATTGTTTAAAAAAATTTTATTTTAGATATGTAGGATATAATTCAGGGTTAGGTATATGAATGTTCATTATGCAGGTACCCTTGTGGATGAGCTGTGCCTCCGCCCACCCTGGCAATTTCCCACTACTGCCAATCCCATCCCACCCTCCCCTGGCAGTTTCCCACTACTGCCAATTCCATTCTTATAGTATTATGATAGTTGCTCAAGGTCCACTTATGAGTGAGAACATGTGATACTCAGCTCTTTGTTTCTGTAATAGATCACTCAGTATTATAGACTCTAAGTTCACCTGAGTTGCTGCGAAGTTCATAATTTTGTCCTTCTTTATGACTGCATAATATTCCATCATGTATATGTATCACATTTTTTTTATCTAGTTCTCTTTCGATGAACAGCATGGTTGGTTCCATGTTTTTGCTATTGTGAATAATGCTGCAATAAGCATGTGTGCACAGATATCTTTTCCATAGAGTGATTTGAGATCTTCTGTGTATATTCCTAGTAGGATGATTCTTTTGCTTTTACTTCTAATTTTTATATACCTCTAATGTTGTGGTGACCTGGATTAACTCCTATTCCCTTTTCCATGAAGGCATACACTCTGCCATCTCTTAAAGTTGATTTAGTGTAAATACTACTTACTGATGCCTTAAATTTCTTTCTTCAACCCCTTTTTACTCTTTGAATTTAGATTAATATCTACTGAAAGCCACTTAAATATTCAGTAGGCATCTCAGAATAATAGGTATGTGACAAATGGACTCCAAGATTTTCCCCAATTCTTCCTGTATCCTGGTATGCACATTTTTGCATAATATTCTCCACTCTATTGTGGTCAGTATCTGTGATTTGCTTCTAATAAATAAAGCAAAGGCAATGAAATGGCACTTTTGTAACTGTATTATATAAGACTGTAACTTCTATTTTGTCAGCAAATTATCCCTATGGTATCTCTTCCTCACTGGCTTTAATAAAGCAATTCACCATGTGAAGAGACCCACATGGCAAGACACTGAGGATAGGCTCCTGCTGACCACCAGCAAGGAAATACATCACACAGCTGAGTCAGTTGGCCTCCCACAAAGAAATGAATTCTGCCAATAACCATGTAAGCTTGCAAGCAAATTCTTCCCCATTCACATCTCAAGTGAGACCCAAGTTCTGATTGACACCTTGAAGGCACTTTTATGAGATACCTTGAACTATGCCTCAATTCCTGACCCACCAGAGCTGTGAGATAAAAATTTGTGATTGTCAAATTTCTAAGCTTGTGCTAATTTGTTATACAGCAGAAGCTAGCTAATATATATTAGCTATCTCTAGATGAATGGGGTACACTTTAGAAGAGTACGGTATAAGGAAAGAAGGTGATTAAAATAATTGTGTAAGCATGCAGGGCTTTGTTTTAGAGATGAGCACAGTGATTGTATCATAATATTGTAACTTCCATTTTACTAGTAGAATTTATCTTTGTTTCCTCTTGCAAGCTTCGATGAAGAAAGCTACCATATGCAGAGACACACACATGGCAAGAAATTAGGGGTGACAACTGGCTGAAACAGCAAGAAGCTGATGCTCTATATCTGATAATTCACAAACAACTGAATAATGCCCATACTCATGAGAAATTAGAAGAAGGCCCTTCCCCAGCATATGAAATCAAACCTCAGTGCCAGCCAGCAATAGCAGCTATGGAAGATTTCCTAAAGCTAAGTTGTGTCTGGATTTCTGCCTTACTGAAACTTTGAGAACATAAATGTATGCTGTTTTAAGGTACTACATTTATGGTAATATGTTACACAGCAATAATAACTAATACAGGTATAAAAGAGATTTCTTAATTTTGATGCTCTCCAAACTTGTTCTTCCTATGTGTTCTATCCCTTGTTAATTAGCAACTCAATCCAATTATTTGCTCCATGAGAATTTGGAGTAATCCTTGAATTTTTTTTCTTTTAAATATCACATCACAAAATTCTAGCAGTTCCTGCAAGGCAGAGGAAATACATCTTTTCCATCACTATCTTGGATATGATGGTAGTCCAAGGTAATAATATCCTCCCTTCTAAATCACTACAATGAATTTATGCCACATATCTCTGGTTCTATGCCTATTCCTCCTTAAGTTGATTCTCTACAATATCAAAGTGATACTTTCATAATATAAGTCAGATTATATCTCCACAATTCAACAATGTACCATATAAAAAAATGAGTTCCGAATCATGGCCCATGAAGCTTTCATATCTGCCCAAGTTGCCTCTCCAACCTAATTCTTTATCTGTTTTTTCCTCACACACCCTGCTCAAACAGGACTGTCATTTCTGCTTCTTCTTGAACGTGTGATGATTCTGCCACAAGTCTTGGCATCCTCTCTTTCTTCTATTGGGGAAATTCTTCTTCCAGATCTTTGTGAGATTTCCTCTTTATTTTAGGACTTGCAAAAATAACCATGCCCTTAGAAAAGACCTCATTGATTATGTTATCTAAAATAATTTTTGGCATTCATCACTACCCATTCTCTTACTGGCATCTTTATGACTGAATCATTTATTAGTCATCATTTGCTAAATTTTTGTCTTCTACCCCATTAGAGGAAGAAAGCCAGTAGTTTATTTTTCATTCACTGTTTATTTTTAAATATCTGGAAATGTACCTGTCATAGAGTTGGTGCTCAATAAATATTGCCTAGTGGCGTGTGGTTAACCAACCATATCTAATTACAATTATAAAATTATGTCTAATTTGCATAAAATATAACACTGCTGTTGACTGAGATTCAGGGGAATATCAACTGAAATAATTGTGCTCACGCAATCACTATTCTCATACTTATCTTTTTAATATTCTCATTTTTAATTTTAGGTTTAATGTTTTTTCTTTCATGTTTGTGTTATTAAGTTAAATAGTCTTTGACGATTCCTATGTGCTATGTCTTCCAATTAATAATATTCTCTATCATATATTTCCTTGTGAGTCCTCATACAAGTGGCACTACTCATTTTCCTTTAGCCCTTTGCCCTTTTTCTTTTATAGTTTAAATTTATTTGTATATTTTCCTAATTATTTACTGTCTGTACTAACTTCTATCTAAGCTCTAGTGACCGATGCTTATTTTGCAATTTAGAATTCTTTGGACCTCATAGACTACAAATTAACATACAATAAGAATATCTACTTAAGCATTAATGTGAGCTTAAAAGAGTGCCTAAAGATTAATGCCCTAGATAGAAAAAGAAGTTATATATATAATTTATATGGCATGATACAAAAAGTTAGATTTGTAATTAAACTTTTGCCATGTATAAAAGAGAAAGTAAAAAGTAATACATAGTATTAAGCATATAGATACTGTATTTTCTTTTCTTTTTTTTTCTTTTTTTTTTTGAGTTGGAGTCTCACTCTGTCGCCCAGACTGGAGTGCAGTGGCCGCTCCCGGCCACCGCAGCCTCGACCTGCTGGGCTCTGGCGATCCTTCCGCCTCAGCCTTCCAAGTAGCTGGAACTACAGGCGCG
>CAUYQG010283606.1:0-30663 GCA_963574415.1 Tarsius wallacei | reverse complement strand
ATGTCAAGATTTCTGAAGCCATTATGAACATGCAAGAAAACAGCATGCAGGTGTCTGCAAAGGTATTTGCATTAGTAATGTGTCTAGCAATACTTGTACACAATATAGGTGCAGTAATCTAAAAACAAACTAGCTAGATACGTCGGCCGGGATTATAAATTCTAACACGCTGTCAGTGAGCTTTTCCTGTTCAGCCAAAGATTTGCTACTTCGTTAAAAATGTCTAACAAAATGGCATTGAGAAGGGAAGTAATTTTTTAGTTCACAACCACTCAATCACGAAGAAATTACAGGCTGCCAAAAAGTTTCAGAGAGCCCCAAGTATGTTAACTAATCCCTCACATTTGTGAGCAATTTGGGGGGAATTTTCTTTTTAATGTTTGAAATTTCTGCACACCCTCAACCTGTTCTCTCTCTAGTAGCTTCCAATTATATCTTCAGCTGTTGCAAATCAGAAGCATGTTCTATATTTTCAACTGTAAATAATTAAACATCCCATCTGACTTCCTTTTAAGACTATGGGGTAACCTTCATTAATGAATCTTCAGGGGAAAATACTCCTTTGTATGAAGTCAAGCACATAAGGGAAAAAAGTAGCACGTTTTCATAAATCATATGAGACAGAGAGCCTAGGTTTGCAACTGCAGAACACAAATACCAGGTGCACAGTTTTTATTTCCCTCCACCCAGTTGAAGATAAACAGGACTCGCCTTAAGCAAAATTTGAGAAGTTTGCAGTCTCCATCTTTTTCCTTCCTCAACCCTTTTCTCCCACAACGATGACTGCACAAAGCCCTACTGTTCTCTCCACTAGTCTCCCTGTCCGGAAACACTAACCACATCTGTATCAGTCCTTTAAACCTGATGACTGAGTGATTGCATTTTAATTGAAAGCCATTTGCACTAAAATATGTCAAGCAGAGAGCTGCATGATTAGCTTTCTTTAATTTTTAAAATCCTTTGTGAAAGAGATTTCAAATACAATCAGGAAGGAGGGGACTGGTGGTGGCGTAGATCTCAGACCCTTTCTAGGTCACTTTGGCTAAGCATGACTCGAACTAGACTTGGGCTTTTCAGGGTGAACTGATAGGAAGAAGGGTAAGAAAGAATCCAGCCCAGGTCCCCTTCTCTCCCTGGGAGATGGATGAGTTGAGAATTTCATAGGCCTATTTCTAGATTTTAATGAGCTTGAGGTAGCCTGCGTAAAGCAAGATGCTCCAAATTACCATCACCTGTTGGGGAAATAGCACATTTGGGGTTTCTATGAAAGACCATTTTCTTTCTTTTCTGTGAAAAAATAGCAATCATCCATTCCTCTCAAATCTATTGCCTGGAAACCAATTAATGTCATTTTGAGAGGCCCAATATCCCAGCAGCGCTCCAATAACCAGGTGTCAAGGTTGTTCAAAAATGGGTCTAGAGAATAGCGTACAAAAAACAGGTGGACAAAAGTTTGAGACCATTACAACCTCTTAGGTATAGGCGTCTGCAGTTTGAGACCATCACAACTTCTTAGAAGCAGATGTCTGTTTCCATTGGTGTGTGTGCCTACATGTTCACTTCAAGTGTTCTTTTTTATTCTTTTCATCTATTCATTCAGCAAATACTTACTGAGCATCGATGTGGCCGGCATGGCTCTATACTAGAGATACAGGAGTTGGAACATGGCAACTGCACTCACTAAGCTTACTTTCTAATAGGAGCGACACACACTGACTGAACAGATAAACAATCCTATAATTTAATAAGCAGGCTATAACAACAGACAACAATACATAATATGAAGAAACACCTCCTCTCCCAGTATCCAGACATATTTTGACAGGAAGTTTCTTTCATTGATTATATATATATATATATATATTTTTTTTTTTTTTCCAAGTAATCTTAGTGTTTCCAAAGGCAACAACTTCCTCATTGGTTTTCACTCTTGAATCCACTCAAATCTGTCCTTCATCCCATAGCCAAAGTATTTCTACAACATAAGCAAGGTCATGTCATCCCCTTTTTGCTTTCCGGTAGCGTCTTTTGCACTGAGAACAGAACCCAAACTCCCACAGGTCTTGCAGTATCTGGCCCCGTCTACTTTTAACCCGGGTTCATACCACCTGTCCTTTTTCCTACTTGGTCATCCTTGTGGTTTCCTCTCATTTGCTAGAGGCTTTGCATAGCTTCTTCTGCCTGGAATATTTTCACTCCTCTCACCTTTCAGTAGGTCCATCATGCAGTTCCCTATCACAAGAATCTGTCACCACATCTATTCCAGATTGGAAATACGTACTTGATTGTTGGTACTTGCTCCATGCCAGTATTCTCCTGACTTCACTCATTTGAAACTCCATGAGGGGTTGGGATCACAGCTGTGTGCACCCAGAACCCAGCCCAGCACTGGGCACATAGCATATAGGCAAATACTTGTTGAATAAATAAATAAATAAAGGAAATGCACTAGGGAGCAATCTCCAAACAAACTTTTAAGAAAATGACTATTTGTATACCTAATGCTGAATTTTACCCCATATCTTTAAAATAAAAAAAGTTTATTTAAAAATAAAATGATTTTTTAAAAAATTGACTTATTTCAATGAGTGACTTAACTAAATTATTCTCCGTTTAAATTTATTTTTAATTGACAAAGATTATATATAAGTATGGTATACCACATGATGTTTTGAAATATGTATACATTGTGAAATGGTTAAAACATGCTTATTAACATATGCATTATGCCTTACTTATTTTTTTTGTGGTGAGAACACTTAAAATCTGCTCTCTTAGCAGTTTTTAAGTATAAAATACATTGTTATTAACTATAATTCAAGTCAAGTATGCTATTGAAATTATTCAAGAGGTCAGATGGACTCTTTTTATTACCAGAATGTGGATGAGACATTTTTGTGGAATTTGTCCAACTACATCATAATAGTATTGTAATTAATAAACAATGCACTTTAAGATGACACATTTCTTTGTAAGAAATGTTAAAATCAAAAGCAGAGATCATACAGGGGACATGAGAATACACTCACAGGTGGGGACACAGTACAAAGGGTCATAAATGATAGTACAAAAAAGTCCAATGAGCTGGGAACAAAAAAGCATACCTGGTAGAGACTTGGCACAGAGAAAAGAGGATGGAGGGAGTTAAGGAGGAGAAGAGAGAAAAAAGCCAGGCTCTTCAGGAAAGATAAAAAAGAGGCCAGAGTCTAATATGGAAGACCGTGTGGAAGAAGGGTCCAAGTCAGTTTTTAATATCATGGAGAGCTAAAGGTAGTTGGAATTTAGAACCTTTAGCAGGAAAAATCAACAGTTTTGCTGGTGGAACAGATATGTTCTGATAAGAGCTTTTATTTCATCAACGGATTGGGATTTTCTTTTAAATTAAGAAATACATCGTTTTATTTTCCATATGAGCCACATCCATGAAATTATGCTAGAACTAGAGTTTAAAATTGACATTCTAGCTAAGAGCTGGATGGTTGAATTTATCCTTTTTTTTTTTTTTTTCCTTGAGTCAGAGTCTCCTATAGCTCAGGTTGGAGTGCAGTGGCATGCTCAAGGCCACTGCAGCCTTGACCCACTGGGCTCAGGCGATCCTTCCACCTCAGCCTTCCAAGTGGCTGGAACCACAGGCACGTGCCACCATGCTGGCTAATTTTTTGATTTAGTGTAGAGATGAGGTCTCACCATGTTGCTCAGGCTGGTCTTGAACCCATGAGCCCAGGTAGTCCTCTTGCCTCTGCCTCCCAAAATGCTGGGATTACAGGCTTGAGCCACCGCGCCCAGCTGAATTTATCTTTTTTAAAAGCAATCCTTGGACACTGTTGATAAACAGTCTAAAATTTCTAAAATTTGAAATGCTGGATTTCCAGACATAGGCTGAAGTATTTGCACCACAAGAAATATCATTAACTTCTGATAGGCGAGCTCCAAGTGAGGCCAGAAGCTAGGTCCTAATTGGGGACTGGACATCCTGAGAGTTGTAAAGCTTACAAATTAAAATGACTTTTTACTCCAGGATATGATGGGCAAATTCTCCTTTGAAAATCGTTTATTAAAGCAGTTCTGTTAGAAGTCCTTCCCAGAGCCTCTTTCAGAAAGCAACAAAATGTATAACCGCCAACTCATATTTGTTGAGCGCTTACTGGCAAGACTATACTAAGTGCTTTGCATGGTTTCTATTATGTAATATTTACAATGCTTGGGGTGAGAGAGATCCTCTTCCTATTTTGCATATCGAGTAAAGAAGCTAGGACTTAGAAATGTTCAGCAACTTACAAGAGTCTCATGGTTCAAAAGGTAGAACATCTGATTCCAAAGCCCATCTTGCTCATCGCAACGTTATAATGACGTCACACGTTATAGTGACGTCCGTGCTGCGTTATAATGACATCAGTGTCTACTGTGTCAATCTCACACAAGGGCAAGGCTCAGTAAATATTTGCTGACTAGATTAAGCATTAAGAGAAAATTTAATGGCCTTCAGTAAAACCTGCATGGAAAGTTCAGGAAAAAGAGGGGGCAAAACCAAGAGGATTCAATCTATCTTTCTGTTTCCCTTGACGACAACTACATCTAGGACTTCCCAATGTGATAAATTCTAGTTAAATATTTCTCTTATCCAGCTTAATCATTCATTGCTTCCAACCTTTCCTAGAGTTCTGATAGTACAAAATATAAAATTCTTTTTTTTCTCCCTTCTGGATCTGAAGACCAAAGATGAGCCCACCACCGTTTCAGATTTTTAAAATTCCTTTCCCCAAATGCTATCATTATATTTAGAGGAGGGAACAGCTCATATTTTTGTACCTAATTATTGAGATCACAAATTAGTGGGATTTACAGACTAATGAAAAAACTTATTCTCACCATGTGTGTCCATGCTCCAGTCTTATGTCAGATCTGGTTATAAAGATACTGTCAGATCCTTTTTCTCTTTTATTTAACCCACAAGGAAGCTATTGGGAGTAAAGCTTATTGAGATTTCTTTTTCAAAAAATACATTGGCTATACCAAGTGGTATTACCAAGTTATAATATTTTAGTAATAAGATGACGATGTTCATTTCAAATTCTAGATTTGTAACCCCTTTGTACAATTGTATATATAAATATACATTTTTTAAGGACTGGGGACAATAGCATGTTAAAACTGTTCTTGGTTCTCTTTTGGGCAGAGAATCATCTGGTAGCAATGATAATCGTGGTTACCATTGATTAAACACCTACTTTATCCATTCAACAAATATCTTACCAGGTAGAAAGAGACAGAGTTCTTGCTCTGGTATCAGTCTCTTTCTATATACCTCATATATTTATCTCAAATTCTCACTGCAATCTTGTAAAGCATTCACTTCTTTGTTATGTAGGTAAGGAAAGTTAAATCTAAAGATGCAGCTAGCCTGAGGTTGAACAATAAATAAGTGACAGAACTGAGACTGCAGCCCAGATCTACCTGATCCAAAGAAAAAGATGTTTCCGACATGCCACACTGTTTCCTCAATAAGTATCTTCCTAACAGGGCCAGCTATACTTCAGTGTTGGGGAAGCTAGCCAAGTAAAGAAGGGCTTTTGCCCGAAACATGCTACAGGGAACCTGTGGGTAAGAAATGTCTGCTGTTAGGTCTTCAAGCCCCAACCAAGCTTACTACATTCACCAACTTCATCATCTTCATCAAAGACAGGGCAGAACCCTCATGATCCCAGCACCTCTGTTACCCATCCAAATCAAAGCAGTTCAGAACATCTCAGGTTTTGTGGAAATTCCCCAAGGGAAGGGAGAAAAAAAACTCACTGAATCTCTCTGCCTTTGAATTTTAGATGTGTTGATAATCTTCTTTCTATCCTATCAAGGAAGATGAAACTGATCTCACTAGATATCATTTAACTATATTAGGAATAATTTCAAACCTAATCTAGGAAAAGATTGGTTTGTCAGACATAATCTAAATTAAGAAAGAAGACTTATTAAATTCCAACTGAAACCATCCATTCAATTAATACTACCAGCTAGGGTAGAACCCATTTCAGAAGAACAGGACGGCCTTCGGGTACTTAATTTTCTCCAGACAATTCTTCCTAAATCTACAGCTCAAAATGAAGATGAACAAAAAACCCAAGAGAACAGGAGAGAGAGTGTAATAACTCCTGTGTCTAGCTATTGGGTCTTAGTTTCCTCATCTACAAAATGAGAAATTGATCTAAATGTCCCCTGCCAGCTCGAAGTTTACAGTTTTGCCAACATTATCTCTTTGCTGACTATCTCCAGGATCCAGATCTTTCTTTTTTCTCTAGATCTTTTTCCTTTCAAAATATTCAGGGATAAATAATACCTTGGGAATTCAGAGGGAGTAAATATCTTCTTTCAGATATGAAGACACTGTTTAGAATTTAGTTCAAATAAACATGTGTTTATTCCAGCAGCATGCATCTTTTCTTTCCCTGGGCCCCCGTATTGTGTGTGCCCTTCTTAAGGCAGTGAGCATATTATTTCTTTTGTTATGGTTATTTTTGTACTTGCTTTCTCCGGCCCAGGATTATAAATTATTTGAGGACAAGGGTTACATCTTACTCATTCTTACATTTTACAGAGAGCCGTCCTAAGATGTCATTTTACACGTAGAAGGCACAGCACATTTTGCTGAGTTGAATTCAGAACATGAAAATATAATGCCAGAGAGACTCCAACTCGAAGGAATAGAAAATACCCTAAAATGTATTTGAAGTGAGCCTAGTATTCTTTAGAATAGCACAGCCATTACCAGGTCAGATATGGACATCAGACACACCTGAGATCTACTTTTTATGAGTTGTGTGATTTGGGGCAAATTATTTATCTGGTTTTTTAAATTTTTTTATTTTAAAGATGTGGAGTACAATTCGGGGTTTGGTATACACATGTTCATTATGCAGGTACCCTTGTTGATGAGGTGTGCTGTTTGTCTGTTTAAACTCAGTTAACTCACATTAAAAATAAGGACTCTAATGGTACCTACTCAGAGAGTTGTTTGAGGGTACAATGAAATAATCCATGTAAAATACTCAGCATGGAGAAAGTCAAGTCAAAATCACTCATATAAGTTGAGTGTTGCTGGGCATAGTGGCTCACACCTGTAATCCCAGTAATTTGGAAGGAGGAGGTGAGAGGATTGCCTGAGTCCAGGGGTTCCAGACCAGCCAGGGCAACTTGGTGAGATCTCACCTCTATAATAAATCAAAAAAGTAGCTGGGCGTGGTAGAGCACGCCTATAGTTCCAGCTACGACGGCTGAGGCAGAAGGATCTCCTGAACCCAGCAGGCTGAGGCTGAGGTGACCGTGAGCATGCCACTACTCCAGCCCAGGCAACTCAGACTAAAAAAAAAAAAAAAAATTTAAGTGTTTTCATTGTTTTATTAAAAACACCTGTGATACCTAAATCCTAATGCTCATCAATTCTATAGTCTTGCCTTATCCATAATAGACTGTGGGCTTATTTTTAGCATCCAAAATCAGAAGAGCCAATTTGAGAACCACACCCCTGCATTTAAACCCACTGATGTATAGTGTTATTTTTGATGACAGGGAATCACTTAGAAAGGGAAATGTGTCTCTAAATCAATGTCTAATGAGCCAGGCTTTTAGAAGAAGGCAGGCTCAAGAGAGGAAGGGGTGGTGCTGAAGACTGCGTCAGCAACCCATCTCTAGCCTGTGCCTTCTGGCCATGCCAACGCCACCATAGCTCAATGTTTTCGAGGAATTTCCATGGCCTCTGCCCGACATCACTTTACTATCCTTACATGGAAGAAAAAAAATTGGCCTGCTCCCTTGACAGGTGTTTTGGTTCCTTTTGCCTGATCTCTGAGAAAAAAAGTGAATGGCTATACTATTTATAAAGCTTTACATTCTATTTCCACTTCCTCTTTAGTTTGGTTTTTAAAGGAAAAGAGCTCACGTCTGTAATCCCAGCACTTTGGGAGGCCTAAGTGGGAAAATCATTTGAGCCCAGGATTTTGAAACCAGCCTGGGCAACATAGCGAGACTCCGTCTCTACAAAATAAATCAAAAAAATTAACCAGGTGTGGTGGCTCATGCCTGTAGCCCCAGCTACTAAGAGGCTGAGGCAGAAGGATTGCCTGAGCCCAGGAGGTCAAGGCTGAGGTGAGCTGGGATCACACCATTGCACTCCAGTCTGGGCGACACAGTGAGACCCTGTCTCAAAAAAAAAAAAAAAGTAAATAAAGGAAAATAACATGTTCTCAATGATTTCTGGATTCCCAATATTTTATCTGGTTTATTCAAAATCAAAGTTTATCTTCTGCCTATCAACCCTCACTTATAGTATTCTACTAAGAAACAGTGACCTTGAAACATCTTTTGTTCTCTGATTTCTTCATTGCTGTACATAAAATCAGGGTCTGTTCTATCTTATTTGTAACATTACTGATAACAGGGTCAGACTCTTTAGATGCTAGAGACAGGGTGGGGGAAGACACCATTTTTTTATAAAGTAAAATGAAGTTGGAAGAAATGCCTATGATGCGTTCATAAGAAATGCATCCAAAGCAAACTGGTTTTCACTTTCCTTTAAATAAAAGACATAAAAAAATTATTTTTGTCCTTTTGATGAGAAAGGAAAACTCCTGATTATCTCTAATCTTTGGAGATTTATCTTAAGATTTTCTTTCACTTTAACTTCAGGGCAAAAGATGAGAAGATTAGCCGAGCTTGGTGGCTCAGCCTGTAATCCCACGCCTTGGGAGGCTGAGGTGAGTGAATTGTCTGAGCCCGCGGGTTCGAGACCCGCCTGGGCAACTTGGCAAGACCTCATCTCTACAATAAATAAAAAATGAGCTGGGCGTGGTAGCGCGCGCCTGTAGTTCCAGCTACTCGGAAGGCTGAGGCAGAAGGAACACCAGAGCCCAGCAGGTCGAGGCTGCGGTGGCCAGGAGTGGCCACTGCACTCCAGTCTGGGCGACGGAGTGAGACTCCAACTCAAAAAAAAAAAAAAATGATGAGAAGATTACATTTAATGTAGTCTACTCAAGAACAAATGATTGCAACTCAATGTAGTTTCAACACTCACTGTGTGTTCTTAGGAAGAAGGGAAAGTACTCTCCTGATCTCCTGAAAGAAATTCTCCAATTTCTTCCTGATTTAAAGAGGAGACTATCTTCCATATACCTGTGCTTCTCATGGACATTGGATTCTTGTGTTAGAGGAATTTCAGTGGCCTCTGCCCAGTCTCACAAGTACACCCCTTAACTCCTGCTTTTAGTACTTCCCTGCTACTTGGGAATACGTGCTCTGGTTTGATTCTGATAGAGTCATTGCCTCAGCTAGCCTATATTTAAGCATGTGAAGGAGACCAGGCACAGTGGCTCATGTCTATAACTACCCAACAGTTTGGGAGGCTGAAGCGGGAGAATTGGTTGAGCTCAGGAGTTCAAGACCAGCCTGGGCAGTATAGTGAGATCTCATCTCTACAACAGTAAAAAAATTAGCCAAGCATGGTGATGCACGCCTGTAGTCCCAGCTACTTGAGAGGATGAGGAGGAAGGATAGCTTGAGCCCAGGAGTTCAAGGATGTGGTGAGCCATGATCATGCTACTGCACTCCAGCCTGGGGGACAGAGTAAGATCCTGACTCAAAAATAAATAAATAAAAACATGTAAAGAAGCCACATCTGTAGGCCGAAGATGCTAGTTTGTAGAGTTTGCCCACTTTTGTGGTGTAAATACTCCCACTCCAGTCTGGGCAAGTTGCTCCTTGTGGGTGTTGCCATTGTACTTTTTACATTATTATAATAATAATTGTCTGATTTCTTGTCTGAACCTCATGAGAAATGTCCAGTTGGCCTATCCGCAGCACTTATGTTTGGCCATGATAACACTCAACAAATTTGGGGATTTTTGTTTTGTTTTTTATTTCATTCACTCATTCGTTCATTCATTGAGACAGGGTCTCATTCTGTCACCCAGGCTAGAGTACAGTGGCACAATCATGGCTCACAGTGCCTCCAACTCCTGAGCTCAAGCAGTCCTCCTGTCTCAGCCTCCCAAGTAATCACCATGCCCAGTTGATTTCTCTATTTTTGTAGAGATGGGGTCTTGCTTTGCTACCCAGGCTGGTCTCAAACTCCTGGCCTCAAACGATCCTCCCATCTCGGCCTCTCAAAGTGCTGGGATTACAGATGTGAGCCACTGCACCCAGCACCACACATATTTTTTGATTTGTGGGTCAAATGAATGGTGCAGAGCTAGGCTGATGTCATTTATCTGTTTACTTATATTCTGCAAAGTGATTTTAAAGAACTGCTTTAAATCTTATATAAGCAAAGAGCACATGAAATAATAATCATTGTCAGGCTGAGAGGATTAGGGTTTCTTTTCTCTCTTTCTCTCTACACTCAGAATATGCCTTGTTCAGTTCCTTGTAACTCCTCCCTACTCACCATTTGGGAGAAAATATTAAGGTGTTCTGCTACTTACAGAATGCAAATCCTTCAAGGAAAAAAACCATATTTTCAAGCAAATGAGAACAATTTGCTGTTATTAAAGAAAAGATCTTAAGAAGTATGTAATACATCTGACAGATATTATGGAGCCAAGCTGTGTAAGTATCAGGAGTAAATTTTTTAAACTGACATAGTAGCTGGCTTTTGAAAATTGAGGCCAATGAAATGTGGCCAAAACAAAAACTGATGACTTGGTTCAGTGTAACCCGAAATTCTCTTAACAGAATTCTAAACCCATCGAGGGATGGAGAGTTTGCCAGAGAACTTGGCCAGGGGATGACTGTAATCAATCTTTAAGGTGAAAAAATCATGAATCAAGGAGCAAAGAAAAAAAGAAAACGAAAATGAGAGACAGGGAGAAGAAAGGAAAGAGAAAAGAGATGAGAGAAGAGATTGCTTTGCAATCTAAGGATGAAGAACTGTTTTCTTAGAAGGCAATCCATAAAGAAAATGGTCACACTAACTTTAAAAGGAAACCTGATAATAGCCAGGCGTGGTGGCTCACGCCTGTAATCTCAGCACTTTGGGAAGCTGAGGTGAGAGAATTGACTGAGGGGGTTTGAGACCAGGCTGGGCAACTTGTCAAGACCTCGTCTCTACAATAAATTTTAAAAAGTAGCCAGGTGTGGTAACGTACATCTGTAATTCCAGCTACTTGGAAGGCTGAGGCAGAAGGATCACCTGAGCCCACCGGGTCGAGGCTGCAGTGACCGTGAGCATGCCATTGCACTCCAGCCTGGGTGACAGTAAGACTACAGCTCAAAAAAAAAAAAAAAGAAAGAAACCTGATATTTAAAATGTTTATGTAGTGAGTATAATGATTTTATACCTGTAGAAAGAAATCATTGTCAAAATGTTTTAAGTTTCTACTCAGGAAAGCACTTCTTAGGATATTAGCAGAATGCTGTTAGAAAACTCCCACGCATGGTCGGGTATGATGGTGCAAGCCTGTAATCCCAGCATTTTGGGATGCCGAGGCAGGAGGATCACTTGAGCCCAGGAGTTTGAGACCAGCCTGGACAACACAGTGAGACCCAGTCTCTACAAAAAATCAAAACATGAGCTAGGCACGGTGGCACCCACCTGTAGTCCCAGTTACTTGGGAGGCTGAGATAGAAGGACTGCCTGAGCTTAGAAGGTCAAGGCTGTGGTGAGACATGCTCATGCCACTGCACTCTAGCTTTCCATGACAGAGCAAGACCATGATTCAAAAGAAAAAGAGGTAGTTTCAGCTGCTTGGGAGGCTGAAGTGGGAGGATCACCTGAGCCCAGGAGGTCAAGACTGTGGTGAACTGTGATCATGCCACTGCATTCCAGCCTGGGAAACAGAGTGAGACCCCAATTAAAAAAAAAAAAATTAAAACTGTTTTTCCTCTGCTCTCATAACACAACAATAAACATAGAATATTTCTGTGATCAAATGTGTAAGGTTTTTTCCCCACACACCAAGCAACAGATACCAGCTGGGTGTCCTCTAATTCAGTCTGATACTAATGTTATCTACCTGGAGATAGGTTCAGATCCCATAGAAAGAGCTCTCAGTCCTACAAGACCTCCTGTTCCTTCCCACCAGTCACAAGTCCAGGCCTCTGGAACTTCTGATCAACTGACTTCAAGTGAGGGTTCCTCAGCTTGACTCCCTGTTTGACTTCAGTTAATTTGCTAGGGTGGCTTACAGAACTCAGGGAGACTTACTTTTACTGGGTTATTTCAAAGGATTTTTTTTTTTTTTTTTTTTGAGTTGAAGTTTCCCTCTGTCGCCCAGACTGGAGTGCAATGGCACGCTCCCGGCCACCGCAGCCTCGACCTGCTGGGCTCCGGCAATCCTTCCACTCAGCCTTCCAAGTAGCTGGAACTACAGGCACGCGCTACCACGCCCAGCTAATTTTTTGATTTACTGTTGAGATGAGGTCTCGCCAAGTTGCCCAGGCGGGTCTCGAACCCGCAGGCTCAGGCAATCCACTCACCTCAGCCTCCCAAAGCGCGGGATTACAGGCTGAGCCATCGAGCCCGGCCAAAGGATATTTTAAAGGATACAAATAAACAACTAGATGAAGAGATACATAGGGCAAGATCTGAGAGAGCGTCAAGTACAGGAGCTACTGTCCCCGTGGACAGGTCTCTCCGGGGTGAGATAATGAATAGGAAGAGTGGGCACAGGGGTCATTAAAAAAAAAAAGAAAGAAACCACCCCAAAAAGGTACAAAATAAAAGTTTTAGGGCACCAGTTTAATGGTAATAATGTAGCTGTTCTTTCTACTACTTTTTTTTTTTTGAGTGGGAGTCTCATTGTATCGCCCAAGCTAGAGTACAGTGGCACACTCACGGCCACCCCGTCAACCTGCTGGGCTCCAGCAATCCTTCCGCCTCAGCCTTCCATGTAGCTGGAACTACAGGCATGTGCTACCATGCCAGGCTAATTTTTGATTTTATTGTAGAGATGAGGTCTCGCCAAGTTGCCTGGGCTGGCCTTGAACCTGCAGGCTCAGGCAATCCACTCACCTCGACCTTCCAAAGTGCTGGGATTACAGATTGAGCCACTGAGCCCAGCCCTTGCTACTGCTTTTAATGAAATGTTTTCAAAATATTTTTATTTATGAGGGAGGACCCCCCAAAAACAGAACTATCTTTTGGAGGGCAGACCCCTTGTAGTACAGGGTTCCCCCCCAGGAAAGTGTTCTAGGAACCCATCAGTATCAGTGTACCAGCTAGCATTGTGAGAAGCTGCATTCAGCTTCAGTAAACTTTTTTTTTTTTTGGAGATTCTTTCAATGTGTTTGCCTATTTCATGGTAGGTGATTTATGAGCACACCTGCCCACACCTCACTGAGTGTTTAGCAGTTTTTGACCCAAAACAGCATGACCCCCATGTCCAACCCTTTCTATTCATCCAATCTTGCCCTGAGCGACTTTTTTTGTTTCTCTGGATGAAGAAAGTCCTCAAAGGAAAACATTTTGCCAATGTGGAAGAGATGAAACAAAAAACAGCAGAAGCACTAAAAGGCATCAAAATGGATGAGTTCCAAAACTGTTTTGAGCAGTGGAAAATGTGTTTCAATATGTGTATTGCATCAAACCAAGAGAACGGTGAAGGTGACTGAAGTTTAAACATGTGAGAATAAATACACAATTTTTTATAAATAAATTCCGGGTTTTAGGGGTTCTCCCTCATATTCACATTTACTTACTAATGATATGCACACGTTCCTCGCCCACATGTTTTACTCTCCCCTTTCTTCCACTTTAGGGGGCCCAGCTCCATGCTGAACCCAGATGGTCATCAGCGGGGAAAGGACACAATTGCTGCAAAGTACAAGTGTTGCTGTTGATCATTTTGACAAATTGGGAATATCAGAAAGGGCAGCTTTGTAAAGAGCCCAAGTTGTCTGCCACTTTGCCATACATTACCTGAGCTCAGAGTTCGGTTATTTCCAGAACTTTAGTTCTTTGATAGCTCACCCAGCCAATCAGAGAGCCAGTCTGACTATTTTGTATGCAAAGCCCTCCTGTGCATCTTTAACTGGCTTATCAAGCTCACCAAGTCGCTTTTATCAAATGATCAAGGAACAGGATTTGGGGGGAAGGGGTCTAATTATCAGTTTAAACAAAGTTGTTGATTTGGCTTTGCTTGTATTTGGCATAGTAAACATAGTAAAGGAAAGATTTAAAAAACATGGATGCATGATTCATTATATTTTATTCAGTCTGAGGAAGAAGTGTTCAACCTTGATTTTGAAGAGATAATCATTTGTGATAAATTGTATAAATCACACAGCACAGTGAAGTGTCTAGCATGTCATAGACACTCTGTAAATGTTCATTCTCTTTCCTAGCTTTTATTTCTCATTATAGAAACCCACATGCTAATTGCCTTCAAGAAATGTTTGCAAAAGGGGGAAATTATAACTAAAAATGTTGTTTATTCATAATCTTTCATTCCTGATTTTTTAAAAACACATACTATGTGCTGAGAACTCCGACAGATTCTGGATACAGAGATGAACAAAATGTTTGAAATGCTATTCATCCTAGAGTTTAAATTACTCATGCATAACTCTGTATAATCCACAGATTTGATTTATTACCCATTATTGTTCTATTTAATTACAGAATACTCAGTTAAACTAATACACTTCTATACCTCACTTTTTCCGTGTCTTTTCTGTGCATTTTCTATTTCCAAACAAGTTTGAGAATTGGGGAGAATGCATTACCCTGAGGTCACACAGGTGTAAGGAGAAAGACTGACATTAGTACTCCAAGTTGCTATACTCTTGTTTGTGACCTATTGCCAAGCTCTGAATATGTGTCCCTACCAAATTCATATGTTAAAGTCCTAACCCCTAAATGATGGCATTTGGAGGTGGGACCTTTGAGAGACAGTGAGGTCATTTGGGGAACACCCTCAGGAATGGGTGCCCTTATAGAAGAGGCCTGAGAGAGCTTGTTAGTCCTTTCTGCCCTTCCAGTGTGAGGACACACAAGAAGTTGCCATCTATGAAGTCGGCATTCACTGGACACCAACTCTGCTGGCACCTTGATCTTAGACTTCCTAACCTCTAGAACTGTAATAAATTGCTGCCATTTATAAATTACTCAGTCTTTTATTACAGCCGCCAAAAATGCACTGAGACACCTGTCCACTACACCACAGCGGTCTTTCTTGTGAAAATAATGACAGAACCTGAACAAAATATATGTAAGAGCCAATGCAGATATGACAGCTCCTGTTTCCTTGGGTCTAAATTTGAATTTCCCAAGCAGTCATCTAACAAATAGTTCCTTCACTGATGCTGTAATATAAATTAGAATCTAATAAGTAAATAAAGCATGACTTACTCTCAAAATATCAAAGCTCATTAAATCTAAGTAGCACAAACTATTGCATAAACTGTTATAGAAATTCTATATTTAATATAAAAGATTAGAACTCCATTTGCAAATGTCACAATGGCACTGGGAATAGCATGACCTTGCCCGTCATTATAAAAACCGACTGGGTAGAAAGTGAGAAGACAGAATTCAAAAAAAAAGAAAAAAGGAAGAAACACAGGTGCTGAGACAAGATTTACCTACAATGGTTGCTTCTCAGGTTGCTAGTAATGACTTTCTTGAATGTATAATCAAGCTGCAAAAGACAATGCAGAAATAAAGAGGACAAAGAGATAACTGCATAAGAATAAAGCTACCTGTGCCTCCAAAAAGTACATACCTTGTTGGCTTATTTTAAGAGAAATATGTTAAGATGCTCTAATGTGTTTAAAGGTAAAAATACTGTATTTAGAAACCTAAGACACAGCACTTAAACCTGTTATCACCACACCTCCATGTCCTCCTTGTACATCCCAAACTAAAATGTCTCTCCTTTCAGCACTTTCTATCTTAATGTCAGCTTCTTTAATCTCCGAATGCCAACATCCTTCTGAGACATTATCTTAGTAATCCTCTTAAAAGAGAGGACTCATGAACCAGATAACTTCCTGAAATCCACAGGTTTTGCGAGTCAGCTAGGTGGGAAGGATAATTTCTTTGTACATCAGCAGCATCTGTCTACACTGGGGCTTCCAAATGCTTTCCCAAATTATCTAATTATCGCTTTCAACATCCCTTGGAGAGAAGCAGGCGGGGGGTACTGATTCTATTTCTTAAAGGGATATTGCTAATGATTTGTACCACAATAAGGTAGCTTAGCCTGCAGCTACATGCTCTAGAAACTTCTGTTCTGTTGTAAAGAGAAGACCTTTAGTGTCTTAAAATGGTACTTTTCTCTGGAATGAAAGGTAGAGGAGGGTGAAATGGCTTCACAAATGCCTCAGAGTAAATGCAATTCTATCTGAATCTCTTCCCTCTTTGGCAAATGACAACCACCTTTATGGAATGTCTCAGGGTATGTTCCCTGGAATGCCACTGTTATGAAAACCCGTAGGAAAACCGTGACCAAATAATTTTGGGAAACACTACAAATGGCATCCTCCCTTCTGACGAGTAAGAACACATGTTGGCAAAATGAAGCCCTTGTGAAGAACCCTAATTTAACTTTGACACATGGAAGCTATTGCTTATATAACAGCTATTTGCCCCTGAAAATAATATTTTGTAAAAAATAAAAATAAAAATTTTAAGAAGCATCAACTCAGACATTTTTTTCTCTTCAAGTTTTCTTATCCAGAAGGCAAAACTTCTAGAAAATACAGAAGGCAAAACTTCTAGATTGTAGCATGCTACAATAAACGAATTATTATTGAGCACATACTTTTTTAGACACGGGTTTCTGGCTTTCTGCCTTATTGCATTTTAGCATCACAGAGTATGCGTGTGGTAAATAATATTCTTATTCCTATTTGATAGAGAAAGAAACTGAGGCTCAGAGAGGTCCCTTTAAACGCTGGCATGGTACTAGGCTGTCTGTAGCCCTATCCATCTACCATCTATGTATATACCTTTCCTTGGTAAATGCCACCAGACTCAGGGCTTTAAATACCATCCTTAGGCTAATAATTCAGGTCTGCATACCCAGCCCTGACCACTTGATCTCACTGAACCTAAGAACCTTTTCACCACATGATTTCTCATCTTTTTTTCCCTTTATTTAAAATATAAAACACTGGGAAACTCACACCAGGAGAGAAAAGGCTTGTTACTAACACAGCAAGCTTCATTCCCAATATGGGATTCTTTCCTATGCAGTGTCATGAAGCCAATATACAAAACTGAAAGTGGAGGTCAAGCAGTTCAGGCTTTAATTCTATGACCATAGAATGGAGGAACAGGAACGCGATTTGCAAATCAACTTACCTCAGTGGAAGGTGAGGAAGTTAAAATACAGGGCTTCCTTAATGAAGGAGTTGGATGTTGAAAGTGAGGGGAGGAAGCCGGGCTCGGTGGCTCAGCCTGTAATCCCGCGCCTTGGGAGGCCGAGGTGAGTGGATTGCCTGAGCCCACGGGTTCGAGACCCGCCCGGACAACTTGGCGAGACCTCATCTCTACAATAAATCAAAAATTAGCCAGGCGTGGTAGCGTGCGCCTGTAGTTCCAGCTACCTGGAAGGCTGAGGCGGAAGGATCGCCGGAGCCCAGCAGGCGAGGCTGCGGTGGCCGGGAGCGGCCACTGCACTCCAGTCTGGACGACAGAGTGAGACTCCAACTCAAAAAAAAAAAAGAAAGAAAGTGAGGGGAGGAATGTTCATGTCTCCTCTGGGAATGGATGGAGATTTTCTAGAATTCGGATCACACCTCTTTTCTCTCCATTTTTGGTCCTGCATTTTCTGTCATGGCTCCCAAGGCAGTGTGTGTCACTTAGTTTGGAAAGTATGTTATGACAAAGTTAGCGGTTCTTCAGAGGTCAGGTGAGCAACCATCTTGGATTCCATCAGTTCTAGCTGGTCTGGTCAAGAGGAGAATCTCTGTTCTGTTTCTTAAAGATAAGCAGGGCTAAGTCGGGGTAGAAATTCAGTGTTCGCATAGGCATTACACTGGCTGGCAGACTCACTACTCTTTTATACTCATCTAGCCTCCCTCACAAACCACAAAACTATGTCTAACTATACTGCTGCTAACACAAACTTAAAAAATTGAGACAATACAAATATTCTGCATCAGTTTTTTTTATTACCCACCTCATGAACCCCCAATTTTTTTTTAATTTTCTAGCCAACAGGTTGCATGCTGTCTTAGTCTGTTCAGGCTGCTACAACAAAATGCCATAAACTATGGCTTATAAATAACAGATATTTAGATCTCACAGTTCTGGAGGCTGGGAAGTCTAAGGTCAAGGTTCCAGAGAATCTGAGGGCCTGTGTGGTGTTTTATATGTTGCACCTTTTTGCTGTGTCTTCACATGGTGGATAAAGCAAGGGAGCTCTCTGTGTCCTTTGATAAGAGCACTGATCTGATTCATGAGGACAGAGACCAATCATCTCCCAAAGGCCTTACCTTCTAATTTCATCACACTGGTGATTAGATTTCAACTTATGAATTTTGAAAGGACACAAATATTCAGACCAGGGCACATGTATTAAAAATGAAATGATTCTCCCTCCCTTACCTTGGAGGGGGGGGTGAATCTCCTCTCTCTGTCTAATTTACTTTCTAGATAAACTATATTTTTGTTAGGTTAAAATATCCCAGCGGGGTCTTCAAAATGTTAGGTCAGACCCACAGGGGGTTGTATGGTCTGGTGCCACATGAAGGAGGCAAAGAATTGCACAGAAGTTAGATTGGAAGATAGTGTTTATTTAAAAAATATATTATTAGAGAGAAGAGAGAGGAGATTCACCTCCCCAAGGTAGGGGAGGGAAACAAAGCCAGAGACAGGGTGGCCATATCTCAAAGAGCCACGTGGACACACCAGAGTTTAACAAAGCAATGTCTAGAAAGTAAATTAGAGAGAAAGAGAGAGAGAGAAGATTTACCTCCCCAAGGTAGGGGAGGGGGCCACAGCTAGGAAACACGGCAGCCATAACTCCATGAGCCACGTGACCAGACCAGAGTTTAGCAAAGCAATGGCGAGTGGCTGCTTCAGGTTGACTCCTTTTAAACTTTTCCTTTGATGAGGGCTGGTTATTCAGGTATTGAGTGGTAGTCTGCTCTGTGCCAGAGGGCAGGTAAGTGCAGGTGCTGATGTCAGGCGAGAGATGGCAGACAGATGGGTGGGTTACTCACATGACTGTTGCCCTGTTGATGGGGTCTGCCATGAGGGTCATGAAGGGCTGATTAGGTTAACTAGTTTACAGAACAAGCTGGGATGGGGTTTGTAAAGCAATGACCAATAGCTACCTCTGAGAAACTGGTTCTGTCCTTGGCTGGTGGATTAGAGGATAAATTAAAGAGAGCTACTAGAAAAACATGACAGTTCTAAGTGATGTTAAAATGACTGCTTTTTTGGCCGTACTGACTCCATGTGATGGCCTTTCAACTTTCCAATTCAAATAATAAAACTATTAATTTTCATTTGGTAAGTCATCTAATTGACTTACAATCCATCTATATGATAGATATATGCTGTTTAATATATCCCTGGTGTGAGACTAATGTTTGTAATCATTCCCTAGTAAAAACAGGTTAAGTTGATGCTCTTATATGCCTTTGCAACTGTTCTCATTAGATTTCGCAAAATTCTGAAAAATAACTCTTGGTTCCTAGGCTTGGAACTTCCACACTAAAGGGTTTCTCTTATGACAATTCTGTTTTTTGCAGGGGATGATAGAATCTGTTTAAAGACCTTCAAGATTTGAGGTTATTGTGACATATTTTTCTCCACCTGATTGTGGGGTTAGGTGTTTTGGGGGAAACAATTAGAAGTCAGAGATTTCTTTGGTTTGGATCACAGACCCAGCAATTTCTTTACGAAAGCTATCTTCAAAATCCAAACCTGACCTAAATAACAGAAAGCAAGCTACTAGGCTATATTAACTAACCTATGTTCTGTAATAATTAACACCCTACCCAAAAAAATCAAGAAAGCGCTAAGTTTTTATATGCGATGAAATTTCTCCTCAGAACACTTTCTTTCAGGGGCATTCATACTTCTTTGATTTAACTTAACCCAGTGAACCAGATTTTTCCCAGAGGGTGAATTAAGAAGGTCTGTTAACTCTTTCAGCCCTGGCTTCAGGAAATCTCAACAAGCCCATTAGTATTGTTCTGCCTTGGGCTTTATATTTTTTAAAAGTCAGCTGTCATTTTCAAAGCAATCCAAAATAGAATACTCCCAGATCCCTGGAGCTTTGGAAATGTTAATGCCCTCCATCAGCAACGACCTTGCCAGGGGGAAGTGATTTAGGCACTAGGGAGAAAAGGGCCCACTATCTTTATCACACCGGTTTACACCATCAACTTCAGAAATTGTGTGAGGGAAGAATAATCAATAGTGTGTTAAGACCAATCTCGAGGAATGCCAAGACAAAGTACTGCCGCTCTGCAAAATGCTGAGTTGAAGGCAAACTTTTGAATACAACCAAAGAGAAATTAGCTGTAGTGGTAAACCGAAATGAATTGTGTCTCAAGATGGAATTTGTCATTGTGAATGGCACTCAAGAGCTCTCTGTGTACTTCGGCGGAATCACAGAACATGCCTGATGAAAAATGCTTATTTTCGAGTTAAACAACGCAGAATGAAATCACAACACCGGAACAAATGTGTTGTAAATGTACTGCCACAAGTTGAGAATTAGCGCCTGTAAATAGTCTCCAAAAGTTAACTGAAAAAAAAGCATCAAGGAGAAGAACCTTCATCGAGGTTTTCTGAGAATGCTGCCGTATTTCCTGTCATTTTAGTAAAGGTATTATCTCTTGATAACCAGCACACAATAGAAAGCTTCTAAAAACAGCCAAGGAAGTGTCTTCACACCACCCTGAGTGAAATCACTGTGGAAAAGAACTGGCAGCTCAGTCCCTAAGATCATTACAATAAAATGTCTGATTTCCCACAACAACTCTAATTGTGACATGAACAGCTGTCAACAACAAAATTAGAGGAAACTGTCATTATATAGATTTCATCCACGTTTGCTTGTCCTATTTCTACACCATTGCTCAAGAGAGTGTTTTTAAAGAATTCTTCCAGTAGAGATTTTCATTATTCAAAAGGGAGTTACTCAAATTATTTGGGCTTTTATGATATACGTGAAATACATTTGTCGTGATAACAGGAATCCCAAATGGATGTTTACTGAATGTCAAATTCAAGTACATAAAAATGGGATACGATTCATTTAATCTTGAAATTATCCTGTGTTGCAACTGTTGCAATCCCTACTTCTAACACAGTCAATTCTCATGATCTGTTGCAGCTATGTTCTATAAAACTGCTGCAAACACTGAATTAGTAAATGCGGAACCACTGCTCTTACGGGAAATACAGGGTTGGGCTCCTGAAAACCACTGGTCACAACACTTTCATCAACGACTAATACATAATCTTGTTTTATGTGTGTTTCTGTTTAAAGACACCTTATTTATGTTGTTGGTTCTTTAGCATCGGACTCATAGCACTGTAACTCACGGTTTGAACAAAGTTTATCTAACATACATATTTTCTCCATAAGACATATCACACCCTTTTTGTGATTAGGAAAGCTACACAGTACTTTAGCCCTATGCTAGGGGGGCATTTTAAACATGAAATCACCAAGAAAAAGCACAAAAATACAAAAAAAAAAAAAGCACACATGCTAAATAGACCACAAGAAGGACACCTGTTTACAGGGTGCGAGCTGAAACAAGAAGCAGATCATCACTTTCTCCAACTCCAGCTGGAAACATTCACATAGGGTGAATTTCTTTTTCTTTCTTTCTTTTTTTTTTTTTTTGCTACTCTGCCTGTGTAGACAGTTCTGTGAGTGTTAATTTGGGGGTTACAAATAAATCCTGGTAGATAGGCAAATTTGCAAATACAGAATCTGCAGATAATGAGGAGTGACTGTATATGGTGAAATCATTGTCCTTTGCCAGTTCTGCTACTTGTAGCTTGCAGGCAAAAATAAACAAGAACAAGATTTAGTGGAAGGAAGGTGACTTTATTCCAAAAGCCAACAGATGGGGAAATGGCTGGGCTCATGCCTCATAGAAACCATTTCAAAATTTTAGGCTGAGGCTAGGGAATTTTATAGGGAAAGAATGGAACGAGGAATGTCTGGAAGCAGATCTCGCTTCGATGGTTATCTTGAATTTGTTTTCCACCTGGAGAACTGGCCAGTACCATCCTACTGTGGCCAGGCTGTAGATTAAGTTCTTTCAGGTAACCTCTAAACAATGGAGAATTCTGCCGTGGGGTCTCCATTCTCTGTTATCCAAAATCAACCTCTGGAATAACCTTTGGAATCTCTCAAGCAAGTACACAATTCAATTAGAAAGAGAAAAAAGTCGTTAAAGTATAGGCTAAGAGAGAAAAAGGCTTAAAACCATTTGTCAAAAGCTGAAATGGAAATTCATGGTTACAAAACTAAGAGTCAGGGCATGGAGTTGGTCACTCTGTATCTGTCTGGGTAATTCTTTCTGTTAAATTCGTGGTTGTACTTGTTTAAATTTAGAAATTAGAGCTTATTGGAGGTAAGAGTTTTATGAGAAATGTAAAACCCATTGTATTGTGTGCTTCTGCATCATAATTTTAGGAGGAAACTCACTGTGTAACTTTCTTTGCCTTTCAATGGTTCTACCAGGTCTTTCAGGGATGTGGCCAGCCCAAACCAGCTCCAGCTCTCAGATCTGCTCGCTCAGCTCCTGAAAACTTTAATACACGTTTCAGGCCCTATAATCCTGAGGAAAGACCAACTACTGCTGCAGGCACAAGCTTGGACCGGCTGGTGAGTATTCTCAGATTGATGACCATTGTGGGTGCTCTGTGTTACCAAGGTCATTCCTCAAAACACTTATGGGATTCTGAAAAAGTTGGTTCTAAAAGTCATCTCATTCTTATATCTGCCCCAGTTCTTAATTAAAATGTTGAAAAGTAATGGGATCTTTCTTCTAGGTCACAAATTAGATTATTTAAGAAATCTTATAACTATTAATCCACTTATACAGAGACCAAATTTCCAACTTCATATTTCCTATGAAATATTAATTTGGAAACTAAGTTACCAGTCTCCCAGAGATATAATTCCAATAGCACATTTCTTATTCATCTGCTCCAGTTCTTTTCTTAAAATGGTTATTTATTCCACTACGATACAGTATAACATTAGTATGACTTCTTATGTGCAAAGTTTTCTGTCCGAAAGACCTTGCCAAGAAAACCTAAATCAATGTTACTACCGGTTTTTTTCTCTTTTATGTGTCTTTAAAAAGTTGGAATCCTTAGAAGTAGACACTCTTTGAGCTGTTTAGATGTGTGTCAGGGGACTGACTAGTATCTATCATCAAAGAAATTTATTGGAGAATACAACCATAAACATAGTAAACAAAGTTTTTTGAATGTGTTTTAAAAGCCAAATTTTGCTATAAAAAATTCGAAGCTCATAATTTCAAAGAAATACTGCCTGATTATTTTTAATGCAATTTCTTCCATTTATAGTACTATAAACACTTTATATACCTGTAATTGTTAGGGCCGTTAATGTTGCTTTCCAATTATCGTGATGTAAAATTAACAGATAAAATCCTTAAGGTCATAAAGCACTTGAACCACATCTGATTGTACCATATAAACTCAGATCTCGAGCACTGCTGGTCATGAAAATACTTTTATTAGTCACTGTTATAAATTACTTTATGATTTTAGTTAACATCCTTCTACAGTGTAGAACTTATAAGATTAAATTGGTTGAATTCGGCCTCCAAGTAAGCACATCTCTGCATTTCTCTCTATAAAAATCAGATGTGTCTACGACATAAAGGCCTGTCCATGAAGTATCAAAGTAAAGGGTTAACTGGAGTTATTAACTGCTAAATTATATTATAAATGTATTATCATTTATTAGTAAATAAAACCCCCTCTTCGATGTAGGTTTTGGAAAGCTATCATATTTGTAATTGCTGCTACTGTCTACCTTGCTTCAATCTATTCTCTTTCACAGTTTCAGAAAAAGTTTAAAATTAATCACCATTTTTCTTTTTCTTTTTTTTTGATTAGGAACAATAGTTTTTTCAGAAAGTAGATTAGAAAAGAGTGTATTGTCTTTTCAAGGGAGAGAAGAGGCCAGATGCTAAAAAGGAAACATGGCAGCCAGTCACCAGTTCTCTTTTAAACAACCAATCAGATTCCTCCAAACAACCAGCCAGTTGTTTTAAAGAAATGATGGTTTTCGTGAAATTCTGTTGTTAGAGTTTTACTTTACAAATTGCATTGTATAGCGAGATCTCTTTAACCAGAAGTATAAACGGTGAGTACGGGTTTGATCCTTTTTTTCTACCATTGGCTCTAACTTAATTATTGGAGCATTTCAGACTTTTCTGAATTTTTGTAAGAATCTGACTTAAAAATGGGAATGCAGTGAAAGATGAATACGTTCTAGAGATCTGACGTACAACATTGTACCCAGAAAAAACAATACTGCATTGTGCCTTTTAAAAATCTGTTAAGAGAGTAGATCTCAAATTAAATATCCTCTACTACAATAAAATTTAAATATTTTTAAAAGAGCCAGGGTACATTATGCACTTTAGTTAAAGTTGCATTGAATTTGAACAATATAATATCTATGGCAACTAATTAATTTTTTTCCCTTTGAAACAAGGAAGCGCAGCTTTCTCTCATCCCCAGGAGAAACAAACACATACCCTCAAACAGGGGAAGCAGAGCAAGAAAAATATTTTTCAAAAGACAACAATACTTTGACAGCTTAGTACAAGCTAAATAAAACATCAACACTCTGAGAATTTCACATGATATTTAAAATCTGACAGAGGTAAAAATTGGGATTTGAACCTTTTATAAAGAAACTTTACTGGTCATTTTCAAAATACCCCAAATATAAAGATTTTGAAGAGTATTGGCAAATGAAAGAAGATCTTCTAGTTTATGCACACCGAAAATATATATTTTAATCAATCTTTTCCCAAAAAGTAATTAGTAATGGTGACTCATAGGATCATGTGTAAAAGACCAGACTCAGTGCATAAGTATTTGAAATCAATAAGCCAATTTTATTCTAAAACATTCTCAGCACATAGTATTTACTTCCTCAAAGGTGTGGCTTCAGGCTCTGTAAGTGAAAATTGCAGAGTTTTTTTGAAAATTATTATTATTAAATTAAATTCTGATCCCTTCCCAAATGGTAAGAATTAGTGATTTGTAATTCACAGTCAGCCATGAGCCCACTCTGCTCAGCTCTGGAGAGTAAGAAACTGTTTCCACATCAAAAGGAGCCATAACAAGGTTATTCTTGAGATACAAGCTGGGCCTGCAGCTATTATCAGAGTCTCTGTTTGCAGCCCTTGGCTCCCCCAAGGTCTTCTTCCCTTTGAGGGCTCTATATAGTTGGGAACCGTAGAGAGATGGAGCTAATACCCTTGGTGAGACTGCTGTGAAACAGTCAGACATGTTCAACTTCAAGGAGCAGGCGTTGGTGAACTATCCAGATGGGTCTGTCATCCATTATAGCCTATTTAGACTGTTTATAAACAAGGCTCATATTACCTACTCCTGTTTTAATTTTCCCCTGAAAAGATGTTTCTTGAATATTTATAAGAAGCATGTGTCTTAGAAAAGGAGGGTAATTGGAAAAGATTTCCCTTAATTTCTCAAAGTGTTGCAGCAGAGAAAATGCTTCGAAGGACGGCAGCCAAAGAATACTCTGATCACCTTTTGCTAAAAGGAAAATAACTATTCAGCTCTTGGAGAGTTAATTATTAATACCGTTTAAATGAGTACGTGTGGTAGTTCCTTTGGAATATGATGGTAAATGTTCTTATATCAGTTATTGTGAAGCTATTTTTTAAAAATATAAACTGATCATTGCAGGGTTTGTTTTAAAAAATAATGTTCCTTACCCCAAGCTGGGTAAACTGCTGCTAAAACTCATATGAAAGAATTGAAAACAAAACTCTCTCCTAAAAAGCACATCACTTCCATCATGGAACCTCTTATTACATTTGTAAGGAACTTATAAATTATTTTCTATCACCAGAGAACATTTCCACTTGTTCTTCTAAAGTTATATGGGCATAAAAAGCAGTTGAAGTAGCCAGTAGTTTTCAAATATACTACCTTAAGGTTATTTTTGTTATCCAAGAATGAATGAATACATTTGTATAAATTCAGCTGCTGATGGAATGCCGACTCATCTGAAAATATCGCAGTCCTCCCTGCCACCAATCATGATTTGTTGAGGACACAAATGCCATCAGCTACTGTAATTCAGTTAACAGAACGGTCCTGCTATCATGTCATTTTCCTGCTGCCAACACACACTCACCTTAGCAGGCCCTCTGTCCCAGAGACTATTAGTAACTTTCACTTAAATAGGCTAGAGGTGATGATTTGCACTAAGGAAGAGATTGGCTCTCATTCCTTTTTTCTTAAATTCATCCTCTGTGAAGTCTCTTAAATAATTTGATGGGAAACCATGATTTTTAAACCAAGTTCCAATTGATCGGAAATATCACGTGTAAAAATAAATCAGCACAAAGTGGCTCGATTTTTAAGATCTGAGCATACAAAGGTATTTCAAATTATCCTCTGTAAAAAACAATGCGTTGTACAACTCAGAAAATTATAGCACAACATGTTATATGGCTCGGAACATCTTTGGGCAGGGAATGTATGTTTTTTTACTCCCACTGAGCCATTAGGGTAAAAATGTATTTTACATTGCGTATCTTAGAGGGATATATTTTACAAAAGTGAAATTTTTTAAAAAGCCAGATTTGGAAGTGAACCCATCAAGTCCGTGATGATTTAGAGTCTCCAGTAAGTATTCAACAATGGCTATGTATGTGAATTTTTCAAATATTCTGCTGATCATTCTGAGGGAATTTAAGGTGGGAGGGGCGGGTGGAATGCCAGCCTGTCGAACTAAACTTTATACCTGTGCTGTGCTATTATGTATAGAATAATCTCTTTTTCTTTTTCTTTTTAAATTTGTTTTCCTCTTGCTTCCCAGAGGACTGTGTGGAGAACAATGCAGCATAGTGTAAGCATTGGTCTTCTTATTCTTCCTCTCATTCCCATCTGTCTTTGTCCAGTCATCCTGGAGAACCCCTGATAAATTCCACCTCCACTTCCCCTTTCCAGATCATCTGGAGTGAATGAAATACGTGCCCAACTGGTTCAGTGGTTTCCTCTCTGTTTGCTATTTATGGTTAACTTCCATTTCGATATTCTTTCCCAATGGCGAGGTTTTCAATCTGATCTTTGTGTAAGGCTAGCTCGTTTGGTGGCTGATTTAAATTCTATCCCAATGTTTGGAGGATGTGTGGTCTGCCTGAACAACCATCTTCCCTGATGGAATGTATTGGCCTTTTTCTTCTGGTGCTGAGTGAATAATTACCTTGCTAACAATAAGAACAAACCAACATCAGCTCTCATGCATGAGGAAGTAATTTTTTCCATTAGCTGAGATATAGAGAACTTAGGGAGTTAAAAAACAGTTTGTGGTACAGGTTGTTTACTTTTCTTTCTCTGCTTTAATTTTCTGATGTTTTTTGGAGTAATCAGAGAGGGAGCATTGGATATTTTTTACTCAGAAGTTTGCATTGAGGCTGAGAATGAGAATACTCAAAATATTTTGACTCTTTTTATTAACCAAAATAGTGGAAAAGTTATCCAGTCTGGTTTCCACAATGCCATTGCATGCTGGTAACACTCCTTCATAAAGACCTGTACCCTACACAGCCTCACAGACCCAGGAGAGAATGTGACTCCCACCTAAGGGGCACACCTATGATATTATAGTATTAAATGTATGTCTGGCCGTAAATCCAGGCAGTGGTAATGCTACATCTAAAATTCCACCTTTAAAATCATGTGTTTAAAAAGAAATTGTCCCCTGAGTGGTATCCCCATTCATCATGCCAGCTCTCTGGGGCCAGAACAAGGTGGATGAGTTAAAAAATTTAGAGGTAAACTCAAAAAGGAACATGCTGGAAGGGAAGACATTGAAGAAGGGACAGAGGAGACAACTCACTAAATGGAAAGAGAAAACGTCATGGGTTAGATGAGTCCGGATTCTGTTAGACTGGCCCAACCTACTTCCTTCAGTAGCTCCAGTTCAGAGAGTATGTGCCTGCCTTCTCAACACATCCTCCAGATTTTCCTGCAGTTGACCCAGTCCAGTCTCCTTACCTGATGGTTATTATGACCCTTGTAGCTTTCCGCAAGACTTATGACTTCCTCAAATACACCGGAATGAATACACATCATAATATCCCTGTGTCTGCCGGACTTCCCTGCTGGCCAAAAAGATCAAATGTCTGTTTCAGATATGATTCTTCCAAAAATACACTGCAACTTTTGAAATTCATGGGTAGGTCATTGGTAACAAACATGTTACCATTATTACATCGAGATTTAAGTACTTACGAAACATCATCAAGATATGTACTTTTTTTTTTATTGTTTTGAAACAAAATGGACAAAGCCACTAACATTTTGGCATCATTTCCTGATGGTTAATACTAGTTTCAGGGTAAAATGCTGGCCATAAAAATGTTCTTCCGTGCCTCCTTGGGACCATTTTGGTGTGATTTAGGAAGTCTCGGTTGTAAGGATTCGGGGAAACTGTCTGTTGTTCATTTTAAATTGCTGTGGCATTTCGCTGTCACCTCAAAGGATTCTGCACCAGGCTAAATCCACTGTTTTGCATTTCAAAAGGATGTCAGGCTGTGTTTGAGAAACGGCTTTATTATCTAGACTTTCAGCCACTGTCTTTAGGTGAAACCGATATTCCCCACCTTCTATCCCAACACATGCACACACATTCACACCCCTCAGTCTTTGCCTGGCCTGAGCCAAAAAAAAGTAAAACCTCCATAACAACAGTAAGGCAGATTCTCCACTTTAATTAGTTTTCTAAAGATAAATAGGTCAAGGCCAGATTGGCTTTCAGCCTCCGCAGCAGCTGAATAAATTATGCCCCATTCACCCCAGCAAACAAACGGCCACTGCTCCATCCACTCCAGATTACCAATGGCCCAGTCTTGCCTGAACCTGCTTTATCTATTTGTTGCAAAACCCCACCGAGACACCCCAGTTTCATTTTCAGTGACCCCTTGGTAATAACAGCAGCAAAATGCAGTGAACTTTCAAAGCAAGGAGAAAAATTTAAAAAAACATTCAAACCAAACCCCCTAACTTATTCCGTCTCGGTTTCTGCTCTTCTCTGGGCGACGTCAGCAGCATGTGGTAACAGGGAGCGGCACCTGTCACAGGCTTCTTCCATTTAGGAGGCTGTGGTTGATGAGTCCCACGCGGGGAATATCACAGACACACATATAAAATTATGGCTTATCTCCAGGATATTCTGCGTATTCCGCAAGGCCTAGAAGGATGCACAAATCGAACTCAATGGTATGCACTGTTGGACACCTGAATGGAAGGTGCCCCTTAGGTGGACAGTGGATTATTTTTACATTCTCAGGAAGCTATCCTTCAGGCATGTGGAAGAATAGTCAAAGTGAGAGGAGTGTAGGCCTTTCTTTGAGTCCAGGCACAATCATGCTAATTGCATGGGGTTGTCTACCTCAGGGAGAAGGAAGAGTCATCCCACCCTGGCTATAAAACTCCCTGGGAAATGCTGAAGCCCAGGTCACATCCCTCCTTGAGGACATGTTCCAAGCATCATCTGGATTCTGATGATGAAATAAAGCTATGCCACACATTTTAAAGGGGGAACACTTTCCCCCGATTTATATTACGTGTAAGTAATTTGGAGGAAGCTGAGCATGGTGGCTCACGCCTGTAATCCCAGCACTTTGGGAGGCAGAGGCGAGAGGATTGCCTGAGTCCAGGGGATGGAGACCAGCCTGGGCAATTTGGCAAGAACTTACTCTACAATAAATCAAAAAATTAGCCGGGTGTGGTGGCGTGTGCCTATGGTTCCAGCTACTTGGAAGGCTGAGGTGGAAGGATCGCCTGGGCCCAGGTGGTCAAGGCTGCAGTGGACATGAGCGTGCCACTGCACTCCAGCCTGGGCAACAGAGAAAGACTACAACTCAGGAAAAAAAAATCATTTGGAGGGTAATTTATCATCAAAACCATTTTCAATTCTGGGTTAAACTCACCTTTGTCCTCATTTAAGCAGGAGCCATTGATGACCTTTTGAAATGTAATGTTACACTTTCAGACCCAAAATAGGACTATTACAGATTTCTTGTCTGTTTAATGGTATGTTGATATGCTTATTTTCTGCTTCACACTGTGAATTTTCTTTCAGAATTCCTAGACTTCAGCTAAACCCACACTGATGCATTTTGTAGGTGTCAATCAATCAACAAATGCATTTATTGAGTTCTCTGTTGCATAACACTTAGGAAAACTAGCTGCTACATATAGTCTGCATCATAGCATGCTGTTATTGTTGGTGTCATCAAAATGCAAATGACAGCCGGGCTCAGTGACTCAGCCTGTAATCCCGCGCCTTTGGGAGGCTGAGATGAGTGGATTGCCTGAGCCCGCGGGTTCGAGACCCGCCTGGGCAAGCGAGACCTCATCTCTACAATAAATAAAAAAAAAAATCAGCCGGGCGTGGTAGCGCACGCCTGTAGTTCCAGCTATACTTGGAAGTCTGAGGCGGA
>CAUYQG010283602.1:0-16300 GCA_963574415.1 Tarsius wallacei | reverse complement strand
TTGTCTCTGCTGTACAGAAGCTGTTCAGTTTGATGCAGTCACACTTGCTAGTTTTCCTCTTTTGTTGCCTGGGTGGGTCAGATACAAAAGGTCATTGCCCAAACCAGTCATGAAGCTTTCTCCTTATGTAGTCTTCAAGTAACTTTAAAGTTTCAGGTCTTTGATCCATTTTGTCTTTACTTTATTTAAGTCTTTAACTCATTTTGAGTTGATATTTGTATGTGTTGTACAATAAGTGTCTAGTTTCATTCTTCTGCATGTAGTTATTCAGGTTTTCTAACACTATTTATTGAACAGATTCTCCTTTTCCCATTGTAGGCTCTTGGAACCTCTGTGGAAAATCTGTATGGATTTATTCCTGGCCTCGTTATTATGTTCTATAGGCCTATGTATCTGCTTTTATGCAGTATTATGCTCTTTCAGTTATACTTTGTAGTGTATTGTGAAGTCAGGTAACGTGATGTGTTTAGCCGTGTTCTTTTATTTTTTCATTTTTAAAATGTGGGGTATAGTTGAGGGTTAGGTACATATGTGGTCATCATAAAGTGTGGGTACCCTTACTGATATTATGTGCCCCCCACCCTGCCCACCCCTTCTTTTTGCTTAAGACTTCTTTTGCAATGTAGGGTCTCTTGTGGTTCAGAAAGCAGAATTCTTGAGTGTCAGTGTGAACACTAATATAAAGTTGTATAGTCAGCAGGGAATTAATAATGACAATAATAAGAATATGTTAACAATAACAAAAACAATAACAAAATCAAAGTTCCTCTCCTTTTTTTACTACAAGTTTTTGTCCTGATTTAGTGGCTTTTCTTCGTGACTTATTTAAGAGTTAACTAAATATAGCTGTTTTAAATACATAGACTAATACTCCTTTGTGATTTTCCAATTTAACAGTGTGTGAAAGAATAATAAATGTAACAGATAAACAATCAAAATAAAAATCATTGAAAATGTAATGTCTTATGAAAGCACATCCGAATAATTACTTAGTCACCCATTGTATTTTCTACAACCATTTGACAATATGTTTCTGTAAATGCTGATAGTAATAAAATAAGTAGAACCCTATTATCAAGTAAAGAAGATATATATATTGCCCCAATAGAGTGTATCTTATTTATTTGTTTAACAACTCATATGTGTATGTGTGTGTATGTACAAGAGGAAAGCATAAAGAAAGAATACATTCAAAGATATATTATATATGTATATATATTTATACACATATACATATATATATATATATCACCATGTATTTTATTATGTGAAATGAACTTTCCCAGACTCTAAGAAATTTATGTTCATTATCTTATTTTATCATTACAAAAGACAAATGAGAAAAATAATACTATCAACCTTGGCTTTCAGATGAAGAAATTGAGGCTGGGGAAGGTAAAATATCTAAATAAATGTCATATAGATAGAAAACGTTAACCCAGGATTCAAATTCCAGATTTGTTGAATTCCAACGCTTTCTTCCCAGGGGTAGAATGAGCTGTTTTACTCCTACTCCTATGAAATACAAACTTACTTTTCAGGTTGAAGGACACAGAGTTTCATAAAGATGGCTTCATGGTTAGCAGTAAATTGGCTCTTAATTGGAAAGTTTAAAAAAGTGATGTCTGAAACCCCATGTAGAAAAATCACATAATACTAGTTGTATTGCTTACTGGCAACAGTTAATGAATTAATTATATTTACATAAACAAAACAATGAGGCAGAAAGTAGGTATTTAAAATTAAAAATAAATAGATAAAAAGACAGCTTTTCAAATATATTACCCAAGCAGAATCCCCAACGAGAAGATGATCTTTAATTCCCTTAAGTCAGCAAGTTAATAAATTTGCTTTAATGTGTCACTGGCACTCTTAACCTTTGTACCCATTGCCTTCACTATGTAAAGCTGGAAAAAAAACCCTCAAATTAAAAGGAAACAAAATGCTAACATCATCTGAGCATTTAAAAATTAATCCAGTCAAACATACTAATACACAGTAGAAAAGCATGCATGGTTTATTTTTAGAAAACTATGGGTAAAATCCCTGTAAGTTATAGGAAAAAAAATGTTTTCAGGAAAAGCATTCTAAAGAAACTGTGCGTAAATAGTTAGTATAGCTTATTAACATATTAGTCATTTGGAGGTTTTCAGGAAATAATAAATATGACTGCAACGTGGCATATCAAACACTATTTTAAAATTTTTTTGGTATAGTCACTTGCTTTGACTAAGAAGGATTGTTGGGAGTTGAGAGACATGGTGAACTGGATTATTGAGAGGAATTTAACCCAACATTGCATCTTTATGAGTTCTTCTTCGAGGCCCACATAATGTATTTACCACAGCTGAATGAGCTCACTTGAGAGCCATTTATGATGTGTAATGCCCTATGTCTTTTGTTGGAGTGTTAGATGACAGGTTAATTGAATAGTGGCAAGGCAAGCAATCAGGGTCATGCAAGATGACTAGTGTATATGATGGCTAAAGACAGTACTTCATTTACTAAAGAGCTTTTATATATGAGTACAATCTCAAACGGTCCTTTAAAAAGTATTCATTCATAGCTCTACAGAGATATCCAGAAATTTATAAGTAAAACTTTCAATAGAAAATTTTAAAATATCAAATCCGTGTTGTAGGTCAGACAATTGATTAACCACCTTGAAAACTGGATGTACTTGATTATTCATTATCACTACCTCAAAACCATGATGGACCTCTGAGGTATTCTAATTCCCTTTCTGAGGAGCAGTTGTATTAAAGCCAAAAGATTAACCCTGAACATGCACTTGTTTTCTATACAAAAGTTACTTTATTTTTATTTATATGATTGTTCCAGTATATGCATAGCTACGTGGATGAACATTTTTAGAGTTTTTAGAAAAACGGTTCAAATAGAAAAACTGCAACATTGCTCAAGTGTACCACTTATAAATACTTTTTAATCTAATGCAGTTAAAAACTTTATTTAATCTTAAAATCACTAATTATATTACTTTTAAAAAACACTTTATTACTTATTTTTTTATATTTATGATCTAACAACATAGATTTTATGCTCTCTTTAAGAAAATTTTAATGTCTATTTTACATTTGAGATGGATTTATCTTTTCTGTTAAAATCTGTTTTTATTTTATGGAATAAGGACATCAAGAAAACTCATCCCATTAAAAAGAATAAAAATACTGTCAAAATTTGTCAATGCCAAATCTTTCAGAACCCTGGCAATTAAACAAATGGTTACTATAACATAAGAAGAATTTACTGAAGGAAAATTATTGAATTTTGAGAAGAACTGCATGTTTTGTGACATTTTGGATTGTTCTATGCCCATCCTCTCTTTGTCAGCTCTAGGGTAGACTTGAAAGCCATCAATCATGTAACCAAGCAAGCTTTGAAAATCAGCAGCATAGCAGTAACAAGAGAATAGGTTTGTAACTTGTCAAAAACCTCTATCCTCAGAGAATTGCCACGATTTGATCTGTTTACCAGGTTTCTGGAAAGATCCTGTTCCTAAGATTTTACTTTATTTGATCAGTCTTAGAACCCTGTTAATGATAAAAGCCCTATCCCCAGGGTATTGTCACAAGGAAGGAAGGAGGGAAGGAGAAGGAAGGAAGGAAAGAAGGAAGGAAGGAAGGAAGGAAGGAAGGAAGGAAGGAAGGAAGGAAAGAAGGAAGGAAGGAAGGAAGAGAAACAAAGCAGCAGCAGCCATATTGGCTTAATATTGCAGCTGCCTGAGGAGGCAACACTAGTTGGACAAACAAGAAGCTTGGCAAAAACTTAAAAGACAAATCTGTGAAACGGGACATCTATAGTGACTTTGACAAGATCATACATAGTCTTGAGGGTCTGGGAGGACATACTCATGTGCAGGGGTGTGCACAAACACAGGAGAGAATTGAGAAGGCTCTGCTCCTCATTGGCTGACCTCTTGTGCAAGCAGGAAGTAACAGCTAATACAGGTGTATACGTTGTGTCTCAAAAATACACACAAAGACCTTAGCAAAGAGTGGGAGCCTTATTGGTTCAAGATATTTAAGAAAATATTTTTCAATCATTAGTTGACCAATACTCTAACCAAGCATAGACTTCAGTGGCCATACACAATAAATTCACGTTTTACAGATTGAATTTAGATAAGTGATGAAGTCATCAAATAGGAGCAGCAAAAATAAAGTAATGAAGAAATAATGAACACAGGGAAATTTGATTTGCAGAGTACTTACTTTTTGTTATTCAAAATGTCCAGTTGTCAACAACAACAAAAGAGATGTGCAAACAAATAGTATAACATTACTGATACACAGGAAAACAACAGTTAACAGAAACTGGCCCTGAGAAAGTTAAGATGACATACTCTGCACTAGCCAAAGCTTTGATTCAGCTCTTATATTTTCTTTTATTTATTTATTTATTTATTTATTTATTTATTTGTTTATTTATTTATTTATTTTTGAGTTGGAGTCTCACTCTGTCGCCCAGAATGGAGTGCGGTGGCCGCTCCCAGCCACCGCAGCCTTCCAAGTAGCTGGAACTACAGGCACGTGCTACCACACCCGGCTAATTTTTTTTATTTATTGTAGAGATGAGGTCTCACCAAGTTGCCCAGGTGGGTCTCGAACCCGCAGGCTGAGGCAATCCACTCACCTCAGCCTCCCAAGGCATGGGATTAGCTCTTATATTTTCAAATAATAAAAAAAAAATCCATGCCTAATAAGTTTTAAAGAAAATTATAAGAATAATGTCTCTCCAATTGGAAAGAATCAGTAAAAAGTAGAAATCATAAAAAATAAATATTCTGCAGTTTAAAATTGCAATAATTAAAATAAAATAGGAAAGAAGCATTGGAAGGACTCAAAGGAAATATCTGAATGAGTAGAAGTAATAATCAATAAATTGGAGATATATCAGACAAGATGATCTATTCTGAGAAAGAGAAAAATAAATAAATAAAAATGAATAGAACCTGAGAGACCTGTAGGATATCATCAAGCTGCTAACATATGCATGATGGGAGTCTTTGAAGGAGAGAAAGAGGAAAGCATGCCAAGGGGATAGAAAAAATTTTGAAGAAATAACTAAGAACTTCTCAAATTTGTAAAACATTAATCGACACTTCCAGAAAACACAAACATATTCCAGTGAAATAAATGAAAAGACCTGTGACTAAACACATTACAGTCAAACTTTGAATAACCAAACTACAAAGAGAAAAAATAGCAAGGGAAATAGAACTGGTGACACATAAGGGAGTGCCAATAAGATAGAACTGATAACACATAAGGGAGTGCCAACAACTGAATTATCATCAGAAACCATGGTGGTAGAAAGCAGTAGGATAACATATATAAAGTATGAAAGATAAAGAATGTAAAACAAAAATTCTGTATACCACAAAACTATCTACTAAATTTAAAGAGAAATTAAGACCATCTTCCAATAAACAAAAGCTGAGAGAAATTTTCCCTATCAGACATGTTCAAGAAATCTTAAAAGAAGTCTCAGGCACAAATGAAATAGCACTAGACAGTAACTCAAATCCATACACACACAGACACACACACACACACACACACAAACACACGTATCAATAAAGGTAATTATAGACATAAATATAAAAGACATCAAATGCATTTTTATTTGCACGTCTTTTATTCACTTGTTTGATTTAAGAGAAAATTGCATAAAGAAATTATTATATTAAACCATTTTGATGGGTTTGTAATTTGTATGACAATACTATAACAAAAAGCATTTGGTCCCTCTTCCTTTTTACAAAGACACTATTTCTATCATGGAGGTCCCAACCTTTTCACCTAGTTAATCTAATTAATTTATAAAGACCCAACTTCTGAATGCTATCACATTGGGATTTAAGAATGTAACATATGAATTTTGGAAATATATACACAAACAGTTCACAACACATATTAATTGTAATCCCCTGGACAGCAAGCTTAAAATATATTTAAATAGTAAAAGAAATTAGAAAGCATTTAAAATAGTACAACAGAAGATATTTAACACTGAAAAATGTTCCACATAGAAGACAATAATGGAAGAAAAGTAGAAACAAGAAAGACAGAAACGTATAGAAAACAAATTTTAAAATTGCAGACTTGAGTCTTACTTTATCAATACTTACATTAGGCTTAAATAGAATGATTTCTCCAATCAAAATGTGAGGTTTGGTAGAATTGATTTTACAAAAACATAATCAAACTCCATAGAGTATACAAAAGACTCACTTTAGACTTAAACAAAAAAATAGTTTTATTTTTTATTTTTTAAATTATTTTATTTTTAAAATGTGGGGTACAAATGAGGGTTACATACATACGTGGTCAACATATAAGTAAAGTGTGGGTACAATTATTGATGTTATGTGACCCCTGGCAGTGTCCCACTACTGTCAATCCCTTTCTTATGGCATTATGATAAAGATTTAAGGTCCACTTATGACTGAATACATGCAGTACTCAGATTTTTGTTTCTGTGATAAATCACTGAGTATTATAGACTCTGATTCTATCCACGTTGCTGCAAAGTTCGTAATTTTGTTTTTCTATATGGCTGCATAATATTCCATCGTGTCTTCCATATTTTCTTTATCCAGTCCACTTTGGATGAGCAGCACGGTTGGTTCCATGTTTTTGCTATTGTGAATAATGCTGCAATAAGCGTGCTTATGCAGGTATCTTTACTACAGAGTGACTTGAGTTCCTCTGGGTATATTCCCAGAAGGGGGATTGCTGGGTTGTATGGAAGGTCGATTTTCTGATTTTTTAGAAATCGCCACACTGCTTTCTACAGAGGTTGTACTAGTCTACATTCCCACCAACAGTGTGAAAGTATTCCCTTTTCCCCACATCCTCTTCAGCATCTGTTGTTTTTTGAGTTATTGATGATGGCCATCCTGACTGGAGTTAAGTGGTATCTCAGTGTGGTTTTAATATGCATTTCTTTGATGGTTAGTGAGGCTGAGCATTTTCTCATGTATCTGTTGGCTGCTCATATGTCTTCTTCTGAGAAGTGTCTATTCATATCTTTTGCCCTTTTTTAATAGGGTTGTTTGTTTGTTTTTTTTTCCTTTCAGCACATTTGAGTTCCTTGTAGATCCTAGATGTTAGGCCTTTGTCAGATACACAGGTGGCAAATATTTTTTTTCCCTTTCCATGGGCTGTCTCCCCACTCTCTTGATGGTTTCGTTTGCTTTGCAGAAGATGTTCAGTTTGATGATGTCCCACTTGTCTATCTTATCTTTCATGGCATTTGCTTTTGGAGAGTTGATCAGGACTTGGTTGCCAATTCCAATTTCCGTAAGGGAGTTTCCTACATTTTCTTCTAGGCTTCGCATAGTGAGGTTTTACATTTAGGTATTTGATCCATTTAGAGTTAATTTTTTGTGTATGGTGATAGGTAGGGATCATGTTTCAGTCTTCTGTATGTATTCAGCCAGTTTTCCCAGCACCATTTACTGAATAGGGTCTCCTCTCCCCAATGGTTGTTGGTGGAGGCTTTGTTGAAGATGAGTTGGTTGAGGAATTGAGATTTTGCTTCCAGAATTTCCATCCTGTTCCAATAATCTATATGCCTGTTCTGGTACCAGTACCAGGCTGTTTTGGTTACTGTAGCTTTATAGTAGAGCTTGAAGTCTGGAAGTGAGATACTTCCCGCTTTGTTTCTTTTGCCAAGGATTGTTTTGGCTATTTGTAGTCTTTTATGTTTTCATATGAATTTCTGTATTGTCATTTCCAGGTCTGAGAAGAATAATGTTGGTAATTTGCTAAATATTGCATTAAATCTGTAGATTGCCTTTGGTAGGATGAACATCTTAACAATGCTGATTTTCCCAATCCATGAGCATGGAATATTTTTGTGTCTTCTTGGATTTCTTTGAGCTGTGGTTTGTAGTTTTCATTGTAAAGGTTTTTCACTTCTTTGGCTGGAAGATGCCAAGGTATTTCATTTTTTGTGGCTATTGTGAATGGGATTGTGCTTTTTATTTTGGTTTCTGTCTGTTTATTGTTGGTGTATAGGAATGAGACTATCTTTTGCACATTTATTTTTTACCCTAAGACTCTGCCAAAGTCCTTTATCAGTACAAGGAGATTTTTGACAGATTCTCTTGGGTTTTCAAGGTATAGGATCATGTCATCCAAAAGAGGGATAAACTTAACTTCCTTTTTCTCTATTTGAATGCCCTTGATTTCCTTCTCTTGTGTAATTGTTCTAGCTAGGACTTCCAATACAATGTTGGACAGGAGAGGTGAAAGTGGGCAGCCTTGTCTTGTTCCAGTTTTCAGAGGGAAGGCTTCCAATTTCTGTCCATTTAGCAGTGTGTTGGCTGTGGGTTTATTATAGATGACTCTTACTATTTTGAGGAATGTTCCATCTATGCCCAGGTGTTCAAGGGCTTTTATCAAGAAGGTGTCTTGGATTTAATCAAAAGTTTTTCTGCATCTAATAATATAATCATATAATTCTTGTTTTTACATCTGTTGATGTATTTAATTATGCTTATGGTCTTACAGATATTGAACCAGCCCTGTATCCTGGGGATGAAGCCTACTTGTTCATGGTGGATGATTTTTGTGATGTGTTGTTGCATTCAGTTTGCTAGAATCTTCTTGAGAATTTTTGCATCTATGTTCATCAAGGATATTGGTCTGTACTTTTCTTTCTTTGTTGGATCTTTACCTGGTTTTGGTATAAATGTGATGTTAACTTCATAAAATGATTTGGGAAGAGCTCCTTCTTTCTTGATTGCCTGGAATACGTTCAATAGGATTGGTATCAGCTTCTCCTTGTATGTTTTGTAGAATTCTGCTGGAAAATCATCTGGTCCAGGGATTTTTTTTTGTGAGTAGTTCTCTTATGACGTAGTCAATTTTTTGGGTTGTTATTGTTCTATTTAGGATCTCAGTTTCTTTTTGTTTCAACCTTGGGAGGTTGTGTGCTGTAAGAAAGTCCTTCCTTTCACTTAGGTTTTCAAGTTTGTTTCCATACAAGTGTACATAGTAATCTCTGATAATCTTTTGTATTTCTTTGGGGTCCATTGTGACTTGATCTTTTTCATTTCTGATTGTGTTTATTTGGGCTTTTCTTGGTCAGTCTTGCTAAAGGTCCATCGATTTTGTTTATCCTTTCAAGGAACAAGCTTTTTGTTGTTGATTTTTTTCTATGATATATTTGTGTTTTATGTCCTCATATTTGGGCTTTTATTTTGGTAATCTGTATTCTTCTGCTGAAGTTAGGGTTTTAGTGGTCTTGTATTTCCAGCTCCCTTAGGTGACTTGTTAGACTATTTACTTGTGAACTTACTGTTTTCTTCATATGTATTTGTAGAGATATAAAATCCCCTCTAAGTACTACTTTCATGGCTTGCCAGAGGTTTTGGTAATATGTTTCTTCATTTTCATTTTTTCCAGGAATCTTTTAATTTCTTCTTTGATTTCCATGTTGATCCAAGAGTTGTTCAACATCATACTTTTTAGTGTCCGTGTCCTTGTGGGTTTGGGGAAAATTTGTTGGTGTTGATATTTATTTTCATTCCACTGTGGTCTGAGGAGGTGCATGACAGTATTTCAATCTTATGAAATTTGTTTATACTTGTTTATACTTGAGGATGTGATCAATCTTGGAGTATGTTCCATGAGGTGATGAGTAGAATGTGTAATCTATGGTGGTTGGGTGAAGTGTTCTGTAGGTATCTATTAGGTCCATTTGGTCAAACATTAGGTTTAGATTCTGGATCTCCTTGTTGATTTGTTGCTTTGATGATCTATCTAGAGTAGATAGGGGGGTATTAAAGTCCCCAGCTATGATAGTGTTAGAGTCAAAATCTTTTTTATGTTTACTTAGTAGGTACTTTATAAAAGCTGGTGCTCCTGAGTTTGGTGCACATATGTTTAGGATGCATATTTCTTGTTGATGAATTGAACCTTTTTTCATTATGTAGTGTTCTTCTGTATCCTTTTTAATTTTTGATAGCTTGAAGGTTATTTTTTATGATATTAAGATTGTGACTTCTGTTTTCTTTTATGTTCCATTTGCGTGCAAATTTATTTTACATCCTCTAACTTTGTGTTTGTGTGTCCCTTCTGGTGGGATGTATCCCCCAAAGACAGTATATTGTTGCATCATATTCCTTTATTCAATTTCCGTTCTATGCCTTTTCAATGGTTCATTTAGTCTATTTGCTCATGCTTATTATAGAGATGTGAAAGTTTATCCCTGTCATGAAGTTCTTATAGAGTTTGTTGTTATTTGTTTACTTATTTGTTGGTTTTCTTTTGATTTTGGGGTTGATTTATGTGTGTGTTTTCAATCTTGCAGTCGTGATGCATGTTTTACTGGTTTTTTACTTGTATTCTTGGAAGGAACATAGTTGTTCTTTTTTTCTTTCTTCTGTGTTTAATATCTTCTTAAGCATCTTTTGTAGAGCTGGTCTAGAAGCAGCATACATTCTTAGGGATTGAATGTCAGGGAAGAATTTTAATTCTCCATCACTGAGGAAGCTTAGCTTAGCCGAGTAGAAAGTTATTGATTGGAATTATTTATCTTTGAATATTTTGAAGATTGGGTTCCATTCTATTCCAGTCTGCAGTATTTCTATAGATAAGTCTGCTGCTATTCTGATTGGTCTTCCCTGATAGGTAGTCTGAACTTTCTGTCTTGCTGTCTTTAGGATTTTTTCTTTTCTACCTACTTTGGGTAAGCACATTCCTATGTGTCTAGGAGTTGTCTTCTTATTTGATGCCTTGCAGGGGTTCTCTGTATCTCTTGAGTTAGGACTGTCATGTCTCTGATGAGATTTGGGAAGTTTTCTTGGATGACCTCTTGGAATGTTTGTTCCAGGCTGCTCTCATTCTTCTTGTCTGCTCCAGGGATACATATCAGTCTTAGGTTCAGTCTCTTAATGTAGTTGCACATCTTCTGAAGACTTTGTTCTGTCTTTTGAAGTTTCCTTTCTATGTTTTTAATAGATTGGGTTAATTTCAAATTTTGGTCTTCAAGGTCAGAGATTCTTTCTTCTGCCTGGTTAATTCAGCTTTCCATTTTTGTCAGCTTATTTCATTTATTGTATTCTTTATAGTCTCCATCTCAGTCACTAGTTCTTTCATGTTTTCATCTTGCTTTTCTTGGTTCTTGTTCATCTTTTCCATCCATTCCTTGATCTCTGTATTTGTAGTCTGAGACCAGTCAATGCTCTTCATTGCTTTAGTCCAAAGTCTGTATACTCGTGGACTATCCTCTTTAGACTTGGTGTGGTGCCTGTAGTTCTTCTTTGATTTTGCTTCATTTGTGGTGGGTTTTTCTTTTTTCTTTACTTCCATTTCTCAGTGAAAAAGGGAGTAGTTTTTACTTCTTTTTGCTCAAACCTCTGTTCTCCCTTTAATAAAGCCTCTGGACTAGTTCGATTTTTGGAGCCGGGTTGGAGCAGGGGAGCTATGTTATTCCCTTGCAGATGTGAGAGTTTAATGAGGTGTCTTAGGGGTTGCTAAGATTCAAAAGCTGTCTGATAATCACAATGTTTGCTGATTGGTGTGTGGGACCGTAGGGGTCTACTTCCTACCTCCCTACAGTATGTCCATACAATGGGAGAGTATGTATCTCCCCTGGGTACAAAATAACATGGAGGAAAGGAAAAGAGTTAGTAAAGAGAGAATGTGGAGGGGATAACAATGGAGAGAACAAAGGAGAGAAGGAAAAAGATACAAACTGGCAAACAGGGAGACAGGCAAAGAGAGAGAGAGAAAAAGAAAGAGGGAGCGAAAATCAAACCAAAACAGCAACAAAAACAAAATGAAGAAAAACGAAAACAAAGAAAGAAGAAAAAACCAAACAACACATGCAAACAAACAAAACCCCAAAAGAATATTTGTATATCTAGCCCTGAATTGTACTCCACAATTTTAAATAAAAATTAAAAGAGGGGAAAAAAAGAAACTAAAATCGATAACATGAGGAAATTTTCACATTCATATATAGCCTTATTGGACAGAAAGAAGAAGAAGGGGTAAAACAAAATGAAATGCCCACTCCTAACAAGCTATATTTTTTTAAAAAAGGTAGATTTATGCAAATACAAAACAACATCAACAACAAAAATAACAAACCCCAACAACAACAACAAAATTTATGTAATTCTTGAGCACCCTCTTTGGGCAGTTTCAAGACTTCAGGTTTCTTGTAGGAGTGACCCAAGCACTGCTTCTCTTAGCTGGTGACAGAGGGGAGGGTTTTCAGAAGGGAGGAACTTCTGACTTTTAAATCTGTTTCCCTGTTCATTCCTCGTGGTTGTGGAGAGGCTGGAAGGTGTCCCCAGCTGATCCACCTAAGTTTAGCCCTCTCCGTGTGTGCTGATCCTAATGCTGCCCATCTGAGTCACATGTCTCGCAAATCACTTGGCAAACCGTATAGGGTCATTTTAAAATTCACCCCTACTCATCCACTGTGAGCAGAGGCTTGGTTCTTAGGTTGCAGCGCAGACCGCATTTTCGGATCTAACCCCCTGTTTACCCTGTGGAGTTGGGGGAAGACTGCGAACTGCCCATAACTGATCCGCTTATGTTCAGGTCTCTTCGTGCCTGTTGCTCCGAAAGTTGCCCACCTGAATACACGTGTCACAGATCACTGGAGAAAAGGGTGCTGAGTCACTTTAAAACTCACTGTCATTTTGCTGTGATCTAGGGCTGGGTTCTTCAGCAGGGCCGGGCAGTCTGCAAATGCTTCAGTTGCCGGATGGGGCATCTGGGTCTCCTTGGCTGGGACTCTGGTCAGGTTACTCTGGTATATTTTCTCCCAGTTCCCATTGCTGGTGTCTAACCTGGGATGAAGGCTGCAGCGGCAGGTGGCACCTGCTGCAGGTGATCGTCACCATTTTAATTCTCTTATTGTTTTCTTTTCTGGGTGGTGTAGAAATGGTGCTTGCTTCTGGGTCAAAGATCATGCTGAGGTCCAAGCAGTTGCACAGGGCAGCTGCATAAGCAGATCTTGATCCTCTCCTTTCCGCATCTCCACTCAATCAGATGCTTACACAACTTTTGTTGACACCCTAGGCTAAATACTGGTCTCTTTACCCACCCGTTCATTTATACAGAGACTCGTACTCTGACCACCTCTGTCACCATCTTGGAATCTGCCTCCGACATTATATTATTAAATAATAAAGTTATTCTTTAAAAAAGTCTATTACTCTTTAAAAATATTCTATTACAAAACCATATGACTTTAGACATATTCACTACAGCCCAAGGAAAAACTTACAATATCATACAAATTAAATATTATGCTTATATCCCAAGTAAATATCATTACATAAATGACTAACATAAAAACCCAAATAACTCATGTTTCAGATCCAATATCATCTCTAAACAATTGACTCAACAGCTATTTTAAATCTTGGAAAACATAATGATGAAAACTATTACATATTCTAAAATTTATGATTATTTCTTGTGTTTTGTCTTGTTTTTGTCTTCACGGTTACTACAACATTTATTTACAATTAAAAGTCAACACAGCTAAACAGACTAAAATAATGGTTACTCAAACAATTAATTTAAAACACAGTCATACAAACTTAGTCATGTTCCAAGACCACTTTTCCCTTATTTACCTTATAATGTGCCTTTGGTCCTCTCTAATTTGTTCCCCTCCATGAGACATGACTTCATAAAAAATGAGCCTTTCTGGTGATGTGAGATTTTGACCTAAATACACAACCTAAATGCATGGTTCTTCTGCAATGCTTTCTTCAAAAGATTTTGAAGAAAAAGGGAAATGTAAAATAAAATAAAATTTCTTCTAAATGTGTTATGACAAGGGAAAAATTAAGCCCTAGAGACTGAGTCATATAGCATGTTTGCAACTTCTGCTTTTTAGACTTTAGATTAACTTTCATTGTTCTTGTTTTATAAATGACTAGGAGAGACTGGAGACAAGACCTCCTCCCCTTCCAATCATGGGATCCCGTTATAGACAGCTGTCTCCTAATTGTCCTGTACCTAACTTGGACCAGATGTTGTCCTAGACCCCATGACTGTTACATCTTCATTGTGAAATTTTAAGTGTCTTTCCCCCAAAGAAGACTACCTCAACTACTCAGATCATTGTACTATATTCAGTCTTATATAAAAAGAAGTTAAAATTGTTAAATTTCTCTAAACTTTGTATAAAAAGCCCAAATTCCTACAATTCCAAACATTGACTTCCATTCTTTAAAATCTATGTTTTCTGGGAGGCCATCCTAAAACTTTATACTTAAGCAAACACTTTTTAAACTAGATTCTGACTCTTAATATTTTTAATTCATGCTTGTCATTGAAATAATGTGCAAACAGCTTCACAAAAACTCTCAGCTAATATCAAGTATAATAAAACTCATATTTTTTGTTTCAGTATAATCTGTAAAACAGTAAACATTTAAGCAACAATTAAATAATTTTGAAATGCCAAAATTGTCTTGAAGATTATAAGCATATAGTCTGACTATATTTGAGTTAATGTTGATGACTGAATGGCCTATAAAAAAATTGTCATCACCAAATTCCTAATTCTCCATCCTGACTCTGGCAGATAAAGAGGAAAAATCAAAGTATTTTATGACCCTGTAAAGGTCTTTTTGAGACTCTAGCATCTTTTTTTTTTATATAATCAGTATTTTTTATTATCATATTGTGGGGTACAGTTAAGGATTAGGTATACAAATATGCTTCGTTCAGACACCCTTGGTGATAAGAGGTGTCTCCCCATCCCCAGACAGATATTGAGTACCGTTAATCTCATCCCCCCTCCCCTCCCCTCCTCATAGTTTCCCACCACTGTCAGTCATTTTCTTATAGTATTACGTTGGATGAACATGTGATACTCCGATCTTTGTTTCTGTGAGAGGTCACTCAGTATTATAGATTCTAGTTCCATCCAAGTTGCTGCGAAATCCATGATTTTGCTCTTTTTTATGGCTGCGTAGTATTCAACCCCATTATAAAATGGGCAAATGATATGAACAGACACTTCTCAAAGGAAGACATCCAAGTATTTTTAGTTTTAACCATTCAGATATGTATTTCATTTTTATTTCTTGATTACTAATGAAGCTCAATACCTTTTCCTATTGGCCATTTGGGTATCCTCTTTAGTGAAGAGTCTGTTCAACTCTTCCTCCTCCCCTTTTTTATTGTTTTGTCTACATTATTTATTTATTATTATTTATGAATGTTTTATTAGCTATAGATATGGTAAATATCTCCACCCAAATTGGGGGCTTCCCTTTTTACTCTCTTGATCATTTATTTATGGACATTTTCCATCGTTTAAATCATCTCTAGTTTCATCCTTTTAGATGTTACAGCATTCTCATTTTTTGCATATTTTAGACAGAAAGAGGCTAATTGTATTTGAAAAACCCCTCAACTTTAAGCACAAACAAAAAAATTGTTCCATGGTAGATCTAGAAACAAGGCTATGGGGAGGACCAAAATATTTGTACAACACTGCTAATAACAACCATTAGTGAACGCAAAGTTGATACGCTTCTGTCTTGACACTTTTTGGGAAATGTTAAAACAGACTGAATATTTGATGATATTAAAATATTTAGTCTATTTTTGTTTAGATGTTTGTAATACTGTGGTATAATAAGGAATATATATTTGGTCTTTCTCCTAGTTCCTGGTACAGTGCTCCCCAAACCCTTGGAATTTTCTGAAAGATGGAAATAAGAGGAATATCATTTGTTATTCATATTAAGTCTCTTTGAACCACACCTGAGTTTATGCTATAAAGATGATGCTTAAAGGGACCCCCTAATTGCTTCAGTATGAGAGCTGGGTGCCAGGGGAATCAACTATGTGATTAAAGGGTTGGGACCTTCCACCTCATCCTTAGACCTTCTGGGAGAACAGAGGGGATGGAGATTAAGTTAATCACCAATGGCTAAAGATTTACTTAATCATTAATTAAATATTCATCAGACCTTCATAATGAAGCCTCCATATAAGCCCTAAACAATGAGGTTTAGAGACCTTCCTGGTTGATGTACACATTGAGTGTTGGGAAGGTAGCAAACCCAAAGAGAGCATGGAAATTTTGTGCCCTGATGATTTAAAAGTTTAACTCAATCCTAACTCTTTATTTAAAATTATCTGGGCCGGGCTCGGTGGCTCAGCCTGTAATCCCGCGCCTTGGGAGGCTGAGGTGAGTGGATTGCCTGAGCCCGCGGGTTCGAGACCCGCCTGGGCAGGCGAAACCTCATCTCTACAATAAATCAAAAAAATTAGCCGGG
>CAUYQG010283598.1:0-25215 GCA_963574415.1 Tarsius wallacei | reverse complement strand
AAAAATCCCAGCATCCACCACGGTGGTGGGCTACCCGTGAGCTAGGCCCCGGCCGGAGGGCCCGCCCCACCCGCTCCCGCCCCACCCGCTCCCGCCCCACCCGCTCTTCTCCCCCTCACTGTCACGGATCGCAGGGTTGCCTGGGGCGGTTCCGCCCTTGGGCCGCCACGGATGTGACTGGGGGGCAGCTGCCCTGGGATCCCGCGGCCCTCGCTCGACCTGCAGGTGGCGCTGCAGCTCCGAGGGCAGGACGGCTGGCGGGCTTCTTCCCGGAGGGCTTCGGGCTGCGAGGCGCCGCCTGCTGGACCTTTCTGAACACAGATCCGACAGGGAGACTGGCCGGCCTCCCACTTCTCAGACCCCGTGAACTGAGAAAAGCCGCTGTGTGCGCACGCACCGCAACGTCAAAGACCGCGCGTGCGCACAATGAGAGAAAAGCTCCCTTTGGCAGGGAGGTACAAGGGTACCTGCATAATAAACATTTGTATACCTAATGCTGAATTGTACCCCACAACTTTAAAATAAATAATTCAAAAAAAACCCCAACAATTCTGGACAGAGCAATTAGGTGAAAAATAATTTTTGAAAGAAGTTAACTCTCAGAGATGCAATGATATATTTGAAGTAAAACGTATATGATATGAGGAAGAACAAAGCATCTCCTGACAACTGTCAGCTGAGATCTGGTCTGGCACTAAAAGCTAAAGCACGGTAATCTGTCACAGAATATCAATAATTCCAGAGAACACCATCATGAGAAAAGTTTCTTTGGCAACCGTGAATAAACAAGACAAAAACAGGGTCACTCAGGACCAGTGCTAGAGAACACACTACATCAAGAACACTATCCAAACCACAGAAATGACCTAACATCCTTCTCACCTGGCTGCTATTTATTTAGTAACCATAGCGTTAGCCCTTTTCCATTTTGTACCCATTCTAAATAAGAACAATTAATATACCTAATACCAAATTTATACCACATTCTAAAAACACTCAATAAAAAGAGAAACCATGATTTCCTGAACCCTCCCCTAAATGCCTAATACAGACCTAAATCCTATAGCATGTCCCTCTTCAAAAACCTCCTTACACTGATAAAGGACTTTGGCAAAGACTCAGGGTATAAAACAAATGTGCAAAAGACAGTAGCATTTCTGAACACCAACAATAAACAAACAGAAACCCAAATAAAAAGCCCAATCCCATTCACAATAGTCACAAAAAAATGAAATATCTTGACATCTTCCTAACCAGAGACATCAAAGACCTTTACATCAAAAACTACAAAACACCGCTCAAAGAAATCAAGAATGACATAAACAAATGGAAAGATATTCCATGCTCATAGACTGGAAGAATCAACATTGTTAAGATGTCTATCCTACCCAAGGCAATCTACAGATCGAGCACAATACCCATTAAGTTACCAGCAGCATTCTGGTCAGCCTTGGAAATAACAATACAGGAATTCATATGGAAACATAAATAACCACAAATAGCCAAAACAATCCTTTGCCCCCCCCCCCCCCAAAAAAAGCAGGAGTCATCACATTCCTAGACTTTAAACTTTATTATAAAGCTACAGTAATCAAAACAGCCTGGTGTTGATCCAAGAACAGGCATATAGACTAATGGAACAAGATATAGATTCCAGAAGATAAACTTAAATTTCTCAACCAATTCATCTTTGACAAAGCCTCCACCACTAACCACTGGGGAGTTGAGAACCTATTCAGTAAAGGTGCTGGGAAAATTGACTGACCACATGCAGAAGATTAAAACAAGAACCCTACCTATCACTATACACAAAAATCAACTCTAAATGGATCAAAGATCTAAAAATAAAACTTCAAACTCTAAGAACCTTAGAAAATGCAGGAGACATCCTTGTGGAAATTGAAACTGAGAACCTATTCCTGATCAAAACCCCAAGTGCCCCTGATGTAAGAGATTAGAAAGACAAGTGGGACTTCATCAAACTGAAAAGCTTCTGCAAAGCCAAAGAAACCATCAAGAGAGTGGGGACACAGCCCACAGACTGGGTAAAAGTTTGTGCCAACTGTATGTCTGACAAAGGCCTAATATCTAGGATCTATAAGGAACTCAAACATGTCAAAAAGAAAAAACAAACTGCCCCATTACAAAGTGGGCAAAAGATATGAATAAACACTTCTCAAAAGAAGAAATACGAGCAGCCACATGACAGACACATGAAAAAATGCTCAGCCTCATTAGTCATCAAAGAAATGCAAATTAAAACCACAGTGAGATACCATCTAACTCTAGTCAGGATGGCCATCATCAACAACTCAAAAAATGACAGATGCTGGGGAGGATGTAGGGAAAAGGGAACACTTCTACACTGTTGGTGGGAATGTAAACTAATACAACCTTTGTGGAAAACAGTTTGGCGATTCCTAGAAGATCTAAAAATTGACTTTCCATACGACCCTGCAATTCACCTACTGGTAATATTCCCTAAGGAACTCAAATCACTCTATGAAAAAGATACCCGCAAACACATGTTTATTGTAGCATTGTTCACAATAGCAGAAACATGGAACCAACCGTGCTGCCCATCAAAAGAGGACTGGTTTAAAAAAATGTGTCACCTATACACAATGGAATATTACACAGTCATAAAGAAGGACAAAATTATGAACTTCACAGTAACTTGGGTGGACTTAGAGTCTATAATACTGAGTGATTTATCACAGAAACAAAGAACTGAGTGTCACATGTTCTCAATCATAAGTGGACTGTGAACAATTATTGCAATATTGTAAGAAATGGATTGGCAGTAGTGGGAATCTGCGGGGGGAGGGGGACACACCTCATGAACAAGGGTACCTGCATAATGAACATTTATATACCTAACCCTGAATTTTACTCCACATCTTTAAATTAAAAATTAAAAAAATAAAAATAAATAATAAAGAAATGCAACTGATTTTTGTATGTTGATTTTGTATTCTACAAATTTACCAAATTGATTTATTTGTTCTAATAGTTTGTGTGTGTGTGGGAGGGGGGCCTTTACATTTTTCTATGTATAAAAACATGTGATCTGCAAATAATTTTCCTTCTTCTTTTCCAATTTGGATGCCTTTTGTTTCTTTTTCTTGCCTGATTGCTTTTGCTAGTACTTCCAGAACCATGTTAAAGGAAGTGGTAAGAGTGGGTATCCCCACTGATTATGATGTTACCTGTGGGTTCTTCATAAATGGCCTTTAGTATGTTGATGAAATTCTCTTTTGCACCTAAATTGTTAGAGTTTTTATCAAGAAAAAATGTTGAAGTTTTACAAATGCATTTTTTGCATCCATTGAGATAATCATATTTAAAAAAAATCTTTCCTCCTGTTAATGTGGTGCATCACATCGATTGGTTTGCATATATTAAACCAAATTTTTTGATGTGTTGTTGAATTCAGATTGCTAGTATTTTGAGAATTTGTTCATCAGAGATACTGGCCTACAGTTTTGTGTGTGTGTGATGTTTTGTCTGACTTTGCTATCAGTGTGATGTTGGCCTCATAAAATGAGTCTGACGGTATTCTCTCAAGTTGTATTTTTAGGAACAGTTTAAGAAATATTGATATTCTTTCAATGTTTGCTAAAAGTCAGCTGTTAGACCATAAGGTCCTGGACTTTTATTGTTAGGAGGTTTTTAATTACCACTTCAATCTATTTGCTATTGGTCTATTCTGGCTTTTATATTTTCCCTGATTCATTTTTGACTGGTTTTATCTTTCTAGGAATTTATTCTTTTTCTTCAGGTTATCCAATTTGTTGGCATGTAATTTTTCATAATCATCACTTATAATCCTTATTTGTAAGGCATCTGTTGTAAGGTCACGACTTTCATTTACAATTCCGTTTGAGTCTTCTCTCTTTTTTGCCTAGTCTAGGACAGTGTATATATATTTTATTTTTTCAATACATTGACTGAGTTTTGTTACATTTTCTATAGTTTTTGATTCTCTATTTGAGTTATTTCTATTCTGATATCTATTATTTCCTTTTTACTTTCTTCTTTAAGTTTAGTTTGTCCTTCTTTTTTTAGTTCCTTAATGTGTAACATTAGGTTGTATATGGCCTTTCTTCTTTTTTAATGTATCCATTTGTAGCTGTGAACTTCCCTCTTATATATTCAGTATAAGCCTATTATATCTATTTGTTCTAAAGTGTAACTCAAGTCTACTGTTTCCTTATTGATTTTTCTGTCTGGATGATCTATCCATTGTTGATAGTGGGATATTAAATTCCCCTACTCTTATTGTATTGCTGTCTATTTCTTCCTTCAGATATACTAATATTTGCATTATATATTCCGGTGTTCTAATGTTGGGGGCATATTTATTTATAATTGCTATATCCTCTTGATGAATTGAGCTCTTATTAGTTGTCTTTTATGACAATTATAAACTTAAAGTCTATTTTACCTAATATAAGTATAGCCATCTCTCTTAATTACCATTTGCATGGAATGCCTTTTTCTGTTTCTTCACTTTTAGGTTATATGTGTCTTCCAAGCTAAACTGAGTTGGATATGTTTTTGTTTAATTCATTTGATCACTCTATGCCTTTTGATTAGATAATTTAATCCATTTACATTCAAGATAATTATCAATAGGTAAAAACTACTGCCATTTTAAAAATGTTTTCTGATTGTTTTGTATATACTTTGTTTCTTTCTTCCTCTCTTGCTATATATCTTTGTGATTTGATTATTTTCTGTATTGGTATTCTTTGATTCCTTTTTCTCTATCTCTTATGAATATACTCCAGATTTTTCTTTGTGATTATCATGAAGCTTACAGAAAACATTCTATAACAGTCTATTTTATGCTAATAATAATCTCGATCACATCTCTACACCTCTACACTTTTACTATCTCTTAATTTTTTTGATGTCACAATTTATACCTTTTTGTATGGTATATGTATAACCAAGTTATTGCAGCTATTGTTGTTTTAATAGTTTTATCTTTTAATCTTATACTATAGTGATTGCAATATTAAAATATTTTTATTTGATGATATATTTACCTTTATCAGTAAATTTTATGCTTTCATATGTTTTCATGTTAGCAGTTAATGTCCTATAACTTCTTCATGAAGAACTAGCCTTTTTCGTATAAAGCAGGTCTAGGAGTGGTGTTGAACTGTCTCAGCTATTGTGTGTTTGGAAAAGTCTTTAATTTGCCTTCATTTCTGAAGGACATATATGTTGATATAGTATTCTTGGTTGGTAGCTTATTTTCTTTCACCAATTTTAATATATCATCCCATTTTCTCCTGGTCAACAGGTTTCTGATGAGAAATCCGTTGATATCCAATAGTGATTCCCTATTGACATGTCACTTTTCTCTGCAGCTTTTAAATTCTTTATCTGACTTTTGACAATTTGATTATAATGTGTCTCATTGAAGACCTCTTTGTGTTGAACCTGTTTGGAGACCTTTGAGTTTCATGGTTCTGGATGTCCATGTCTCTCCCAAGATTGAGAAGTTTTCAGCCATTATTTTTTTTTAATAAACTTTCTTGCCTTTTCTCTCTTCTCCTTCTGAAATCTCCATACTGCACATATTCCTTTGCTTAATTGTATCCTATAAGTCTCATAGGCTCTCTTCACTCTCTTTTATTCCCTTTTTCTTTCATCTCCATTTGACTGGATACAGGTTGAAATGCTTAGGACCAGAAGTGTTTTGGATTTTGGTTTTGTTTAATGTTGAAATATTATACCAATTCAGTCTCCAATATCCAAAAATCCAAAATCTGAAATGCTCCAATGAGTATTTTCTTTGATCATTACATCAGCACTCAGAAAGTTTCAGATTTTAGAGCATTTCAAATTTATAACTTTCAAATTAAGGATACTCAACCAATAATTACAAATGACCTGTCTTCAAATTTAGATTCTTTATTCTGTTTGATTAAGTTTGCTGTTGACACTCTCTCTTATGTTTGTCATTTCATTCATTGTATTTTTCAGCTCTAGAATTTTAACAAATAATTTATATGAAAAAATTATTTAAATTTTTCTTTCAGACAATTTGTTGATCTCCATTTCTTTGAGATCAGTTACTTTGGGATTATTATGACCTTTCAATAGTGTCATTTTCTTTTCATTTTCATGTTTCTTGTGGTTTTTTGTTGATGCCTGTGCATTTGAGGGAGCAGCCATCTCTTCTAGTTTTAAAGACTAGTTTCAGTGAGGAAAGATTTTTCTCCTGCAGGTGGGTGCATGGCACTGATTGGGTGGGATATGGTAGTTCTGGTTCAAGAAAGGTGAAACAGTGTAGTCTATGCAGCTCCATCAACTGATGTCAGCATCAATGAAGACTGTGAGAGCATAAACAGCCAAGATTGCAGGTTTTGTGTCAGTGGCAATGGCAACATGGACTATTGGGATCTTCAATAGCAAAGGCTCTTGGAGTCTTGCTGTTCTCCTGTTTCCTGCAGAGGGGATATCTAGCCAAGAGAATCCTCCTTGGTGCCAAGTCTGGTGCATCCTTCAGGTTGTCACAGTAGCACTAGGTTCCAGGGTACAGGTACTTGGCTCAGAGTAACTACAAATCTGAATTCCTGGGCTTAGGTGTTTTGGGGACCTGTGGCACCTGGATCATGGAGAATAGGTGAAATTTCAGAGGCATGGAAGGCACATATCACCTGCAGATCCAGGGTCTAGGATTCTGGGGCATATACCAGTGGCGTGGGCCTGGGGGTGCATGATAAAATTGTGGCTTGGACCTTGGGAAGTGGAGCATAGCAACAGCACAGCCCAGGGATGAAGGGGTCCTCTGGCAGCTCAAGTTCTAGAGGATAAGATGCAGCAGCAACTCTTGTCCTATAGATGTCAGGATATAGCTGTGATTTTTGGCACCTAAGGGCAAATGGCAGTGCAGCAGCATAAGGGCACCTGAGGTGGTACACTACTATGTTAGCTCAGGCACTAGGAGGTGAAGTGCAGCAGCAGTAAGACTCCAGGGATGGTAGAACATAGTAGTGACCCAGGCCTCAGTGTTGGTGCAACTCCAAAGAAGCTTTTCCCCCAGGGGCCAGGGCACAGTGGCAGTAAGGCCCCAGGAGTGGTGGGGTGCACCTGTAGCTTATGCCCTGGGAGAAAGTTGCAGGAAAGTGGTGACTCCAGTCTCTGGGAATGCAGAGTGTTATCACAATTTGAACCACAGAGAACAGAGTTCAGTGGTGGCAAAAACCTAGGTATGTCAAGACATAGGGTCAACCCAGGTTCCAAGGGGCATGGGACAGCAGCAACTTAACCCAAGGAGGACACAGCCCTGTGGAAACTTAGCCACAGAGTATAGGGCTCAGAAATGACTCAAATTCCAGGGGGTAAGGACACAGCAAAGCAGCAACTTTAGTTCCTGGGAAGATAGAGTACCACAGACACTCAGGCCCTGGGGACAGGGCATACCACAGTGATGATACCATTCCTTGCAAAGAAAGGTAAGGTGACAGAGAAGCTTACATTCTGGGGGATAAGTGCAGCACAGAGGCAACTCTGGTCCCTGGGAAGACAGAACACTACAGCAGTATAGGCCTCAGTGTATGGTACAGCACAGGAGTGACTCCAATCCCTGGGAGACAGGCAGTGAAGTAACTCAGGGTCCTAGGAGTAGGGCTCAGTGCAGTGACAAGCCCAGTCTCTGGGAAGTCAATTGCCTTAGCAGATCAGGCTCCAAGGGGAAGGGGAGAACAGCAGTTACTCCTGCCCATGAGAAGGCAAAGTGCTACAGGAACTTAGGCCCTGTGGACATGGGGTACTGTAGCAGTAAGGTTGCTGAAAAAGTGAGGCACAGTGGAAACCCAGGCCTACAGCAGCAATGTGGGCCCAAGAATGATGGGACACTGGACAGGCCAGGCTCCAGATGATGAGATACAGTGGCAGCAAGGCCCCAGGCATGGAGGGGTGCAATGGCTACTCAGGACCTAAGAGCAGGGTGCAGCACAGCAGCGATTCCAATCCTAAAATATCATGGTACCACAGCAGCTCAGGCCATGAAGTGGAAGGTAAAGCCTTAGCTCCTTCTCAGTGGGGAGTGCATCAGCATGGATTCCAGGCAGCTCCCCATGTTGGGCTCAGCGCTGATGAAGGGTGCAGAGGTCCCTAGTGGTGAATTCTGCAGGTGTTTGAGGGCCTCTGGTGCCCTCCTGCTCACCTTTTCCCTTCAGGGGAAATTTGTCTTGGCTCTGAGCTGATCTAATAGAATGGAATGCAATGGAATGACACAGGTAAGGTGTTGTTTCCTACCCTTTTTTTTTTTTTGAGTTGGAGTCTCACTCTCTAGCCCAGGCTGGAATGCAGTGGCACACTCACAGCCACCCCTGAATTGACCAGTGTTGACCTGCTGGGCTCTGGCGATCCTTCCACCTCAGCCTTACAAGCAGCTAGAACTACAGGCACGTGCTACCACACCTGGCTAATTTTTTTATTTATTGTAGAGATGAGGTCTCGCCAAGGTTCCCTGGGCTGGTCTTGGACCCGCAGGCTCAGGTGATCCACTCGCCTCGACCTCCCAAAGTGCTGAGATTACAGACTGAGCACAGCCAAATTTCCTACCCTTTTCTATGCAGCCGTCTTTGGTTTCTGTGCTCCATGAGTTGTATGGTGCTTCTTTGCTATACTCTGGAGCTCTCCCTTATAGCTATATTCTTTGCCATGTAGCTGTTTATTTATTTTGTTGTTGTTTTTATGAGGCAGATCAGCATTGAAACCTCTTAGGTTGCTATCTTACAGATGTCAGTTCCTTTGTCTTTTCACTTTTTGAATAATCCCAATGGATAGTTTTTTATTTTACTTTTTCTTGAGGTACACATTACATATTGTGCACTAAATTTTAGAAATGTTAAGTGTAGAGTTCAATTAATTTTTACATATCCATATTCCTGATCAAAGCATAAAATTTTTATAGGCCCAGCAAGCTTTCTTGTGCCCTCCCACCTGTCAATAATTTCTGCAAAAGTAACAAGTGTTCTGACCTCTGGCATGATAGATCTGTTTTCCTGTGCCTTAGTCCATTTTGTGCCACTATAACAGAACACCTAAGACTAGATAATTTATAAAGAACAGAAATTCATTTTACACAGTTCTTGGGGCTGAGGAGTCCAAGATGAGGGTGCTAACAGGTTCAGTTTCTGGTGAGAGCTACTCTCTGCTTCCAAGATGCAACCTCTACACTGCATCTTCCAGAGGGGAGAAATATTGTGTCCTTACAAGATAGGAGGCAAAAAGGCAAAAGGGACAAATTTTCACCTTAAAATCCCTTTAAAATGGCATTATTCCATTCCCTATCTTCAAAGTTGTTACCTCCTGACACTGTTGCATTGCAGACTAAGTTTTCAACACAAGAATTTATCTAAATTTATTTTATTTTAGACTTGAGGGTACATATGCATGTTCATTACATAGACATATTGTGTAGTGGTGGGGATTTGGTCTCAGGTGGCCCATTACCCAGATAGTGAACATTGTGCCCCATAGAGAGTTTCTGAACCCTATCCCCTCTTTCCACATTTCCCACTTATTGGTGTCTTCAGTGTCTATTATTTCCATCTTTGTGACCATTTTAACTTCACATATGAGTAAGAAATATGTGGTGTTTGGTTTTCTGTTTCTGAGTCAGTTCATGTAGGACGATAATTTCCAGCTCCATTTGTGTTGCTGCTAAGGGTTTGTCAAGTTTTATGGCTGCACAGTATTCCATGGTGTATACCACATTTTCTTTATCCAGTCAATTGTTGGTGGGCACTTAGGTTGGTTCCGTAATTCAACACATGAATTTTGATGAACACATTCAGGCCGTGGCAATCTACTGGCAAATGTAACATGAATAGAAACATGCAATATTTACTCATGTGTCTGGCCTCTTTTACTCAGCATTTTGCTGTGATTTATTCACTTTGTTATGAATGGAAGTGGTTCATTTTTTACTACAATTTGTTCATTCTGATGTTGGTGGCCATTTGAGAATGTGGACATTAGAATTATGAATAAAGGTGCTGCTGATATTATTGAATGGCTATATCTACTTAGTCATAGGGTAGGTTAAGCTCTTGTTTAGAATTAATAGATGCTGCAAAAATATTTTACAAAGTAACAATTTCAATTTGCACTACCACCAGTGGTATATGAATGTTCCAATTGCTCCACACCAAAGTCAACATTTGATATGTTAGCCTTTTTAATTTTATCCTCTCTGTTAGGAAAATACTAGTATCTATTGTGGTTTTAATATTTGCAATTCATTAATGATGCTGAGCACATTTACATATGTTTACTTGCTACTCCTTTAAAGTTTCTGACTTTGTCTTGTTTACAAACTTACTTCCTAAACCAATAAGATACAGATATTTTCTTCTTAAATGCTTATTTTTGCTTGGAATACATTTTTGTATATGGTGAAATGTAAGTATCTAATGATTCATAATTCTAGTATATAATTCTAATATATTTCCAGAGGTGGAGTTACCTATCTATCCCAGCTCTATTTATTGAAACATCCTTGCTTGTTCTACTGATTTAGTAATACATTATTTGTTTAAATTACAATCGCTTTTAAAGTAATGTTTTGTAATTAAAATAACTTCAGGTAGAAAAAAAAAAATAAACTTCAGAAAACATTAGAGCACATAGAACAGGCCAAACCTGCACATATCTGAGAACTTGGTTATATGAGTTTTGATGATCCACCTTATTGTTCTTTTTTTCTCTCTCTCATTTCATGAATCAATTGTCTGATCATTATTATATTCTTCTCTCTACTATCTATTTCTATTGTTCTTTCTCTAATCGCTTTAGTTAATACCTCCATCAATACTTTTCACTCTGGCTTCTTTTCTAATGAATTTAGGGCTATACATTTTATTTAACTATATTATTATTATCTGGAAACTTTTGTTATATAATAGGTTCATTGTTATCTTATACTAAATACTTTTGAATTCACATTTTTATTTTCAGTGGCCCATGAATTATTAAAAATATATTTTGTTAATTTCCTAATGTATAAGACATTTGAGTATATTTTTTGTATTGTAGAGATTTATTTTTATTTCATTGGTGGTCAATGTTTTCTGCATAATATTGACTCATTTGGGGTTTTGAACCTTTTTCAGGCTGGAAACAATTTTGGTACATTCCAAATGTGCTTGGTACATTCCAAATGTGCATTTTAAATATTGGCTATAGAGTTCTACCATAGTCCATTGGGTTAAAGAGGATTAAAATGCTCAAATCTCCTAAAGTTCTACAGATTAGTGGCTTCATCTATTATTAACTGAAGAGGTTTAAAATTTCTTATTACATTTGAAACAAAAATAGACTTAAATATAGGCACTTCGAGGCTATATTCTTAGTGTGCACAAATTCAAGATTTTTACATACTTTTACCAAATTTATTTGACCTTAACTGTTGTTCTCAAAATCAAGTGAAGCTTTTTTTCTCAATAAGTTCTATTTAGTTTTTTTTTTTTAAGTATTTCCTTCTTATTGCGCCAACTTCTTTTGCATCTTACAAAAAAAACTTATTTTACAATCTTTTCAGATTGTTCTATTATACAAAGTTCTGAAGGTTCTACTCATCCTGTTTTTCATTTCCTCTTATATTTGGTTATTTGGGAGGAGTTCAGCTTTGGAGATCAGTTGGCACTTTGTTTTTGGCACCTTGCTATTTCCCTTTCTTCTTTTGAATGCATCTGTGCATTTAAAAATTATTACATTTTTGTTTACAGCTGGAAAATTATCATTTTTTTGGTACATTTGTTTATTTTTTTCTTTAGGCATTCTGCTGGAAGCATCTTATTTAACTTAACTGTTGTATATGGAAATTTAAAGGGTAGACCCATTACTTCTCTGTTGCACATTGGAATATAGACTGCTACAGCTTTGAGGAGGGACTCCTTGTGGAGCCTAGAACAAGAATCTGGGGAACTCATTGCAATTTATAGAAAATAGAAGAGTGTTTAAAATGTGTTTTCTTTTAGTATTGCCTCCACATTTAAAGTGGTACAAAAGTTGGATTCTTTAGCTTTGTGTATTTATATACATATTTCTTTATGCATATCGGCTGGAAAACTTTACACATTATTTGTTTGGTGTTCTTGATTCTCTCCTTAACAGCTTTCAAGTATATAATGTAATATGTGTTCTGTGATTTTCTAGAACATGCCTTTTTACTTATTTTATTCATTTTTTTGAGTCAGAGTCTCACTCAGTCACCCAGGCTGGAGTGTAGTGGCATGCTCACAGCCACAGCAGCCTCAATCTGTTGGGCTCAGGCAATCCTTTTGCCTCAGCCTTCCAAGTAGCTGGAACTACAGGTGCATGCCACCACACCTGGCTAATTTTTTGATTTATTGTAGAGATGAGGTCGTGCCAAGTTGCCTAGGCTGGTCTTGAACCTGTGGACTCAGGCAATCCTCTCACCTCAGTCTCCCAAATTGCTGGGATTATAGGCGTGAAACACCATGCCTGGCACACATGCCTTTTTAAAACAATACAACGAAAACACTACAGGAATTATTACTTGCAAAAAGGAGTGCGACCAGTATCATTTCTTGTCATTATTTTAGTTACAATATTTCAAAATATTCTCTTGCAATGTGTAATTAGGGAGGGTGTGGAATCAGAATTATAAAAAAGGAGAGAGCATTTTTTATGGGAAGGTTGACTTTCTTTCTTGCTTCCAGGCATATAAAATAGATGATATATGGTCCAAGTGAGATCTTAGAGTCACTTTGATATTTTTTATTCTTTGATTTTTAAATATTTTCAAACATTCTCTAACAACTGATTACATTGTTTAAATTGCCACGTCTTAACCCACATTTTATTCTGCATAAAAGGAATATTTTCCCCAAATTATTGAATAGTATGTTTCATAAAATGATCTTACGGTCAAATATGATGTGAATCTTGATTCCTTTTCCTATGTATTATTGGCACTAGATTTCACTGACCCATAGGCAAACTTTGACCCAGTTCTCCTGCAGTATGTGTCTGACAAGTGATTGAATGAAGTTAATTGTATGGCGCTTGTATGAAGCTAGGAACACAGGAAAACTCACTGGCCTATAAAGCCCATCTCCCTGGCCTCATTAACATTAGACTTACTCTCAAAATATGCTCAGCTGTGACTTCCTACAGAACTTATGGTAACATTAAGGAAGTTTGTGTGAATTAAATTATTCTTATCATACGAGGGAGAGAAAGAAGACTCAAAATTACATCTACGTTAAAAAAAACTTCTTTATATTAATAAGAAGCCTAAACAGTCACAAGTTCCATGTTGACACAGGTGGGGAAATATTTAGATAATGAGGCAGTGCAGTAATCAATAGTTTGGACTGCCTTAGAAGAATCATTTAACCAATATCAGTATGATCCCACATGTATTATCAGATTGTGCTTAAAACTCTTCTGATGTGTTTTCAAGACTAGATGATATTTCAAAAAAGCTGACTTTAAATTAGATGCAGAAAAACTAGAAATCTTTGTAAATAGAAATTTATCATTATCTAGCTAATGGCTTTATAATAACATTTGTCTAAAACAATGCATTTTTCAAATATTTTTATTTTCTCAGTGCTCCTCTAAGTTTAGTAAGCAGCATGACAGCTCCTCCCTCATAAAGTAATTTAAATTCATGAAGCAGAATGATTAGAACCAACCAAGTTTTCCAGATATTTCAACTCTAATAAAGCCGTCTTATACAATGATCCTCAAATGTTTTCATAGCACAGTTCACAAGACTTAAATCAGCCTGTGCACCTATTCACACAAGCGTGCACATATATACACAAAACAAGTCCAAAAAGAAGAGAAAAGTTATATTTCTAGACGATCTCCCCCCACACCCTCCCACATACAAGTCATTCCTCTCTACCCCAAAATAAACCTGGGAGAGATAAGTGATGAAAGATCTAATAAGGGAATAATAAGAAAAAGAAGAGGAAACCATTAAGAGGAAGGAAAACTGCCAGGCAATTTCAGAGAGATATTTCGTTACAACAACTAAGAACTAGCACTTCCTAACTCCACATAAAGGAATGCATATTTGCAATTGTGTGCGTGCATATTTCTAAGAAAAGGTTCATACACCACATATGTGTTTTGTTTTAATTTAATTTTATATCATGATCACTTTTTAATCTCAAGAAATAGTCTTCTATAATTTCTTTTCAGTTGTTCATTTGTATTCTATTATATTGTTGCATGATTTTTGAGCCTCAATTGCTGGATACTATAGTGTTAAATTATTATAGTGCTCTAGAGGTCATTTGTTCTTTTCATTTTGGTCTCTGCCCAACTTCACTCCCTAACCCCAATAAGACCTTAATTTCCAACTGAAGAGATAGCTCTTTCTCATTGTTTTAAATATTAGGAGAGAATAATTCTGGTTGATTGCCTGCTACTACAGATGCCAGGCGTTGATATGTGACCTAAATTTGACCAGTTGGTATCCCTCTCCTGAAATTTAGGACCTTGAGCTTTGAATCAAGTACAGGAGGGAAATGTTAAAGGCTGTTCATTCTAACAGGTGTAGTGTCTGCTGGACTTTTGAGGGCATCCTGACCAGCTCTGAGGGTATCCTGACCAGACTACAAGAGAGTAACTGTGCTTCTTACCTCGTCCTCCTTGTTAACTCGATTCCTATGGAACCAGTTTCCCATTCTTCTGGAGACTCCAAGCAAAACCTCTTAACAAATAAATTTTTTGTAAAATTCATCGGTTTCTTTCTGGAGCATTAATCATGAACCTCAATGTTATAAAAATCTTTAATAAAAACCCCGAAGATACATTTTGCACTTATCTTTTATTATTTCTTTAGTTAAAATCTTAGAATTGCTGAGTGAAAAAGTGCACAAAATTTTAATTTTAAAATATATATATGGTGCTAAACTAACTTCTAAAATATAGCATAGAGGTTAAGAATGCTAGCTGACCTCTTACTGTATAACCTTTGCAATTTATCTCTCAGGTTAAGTTTATTCATTTTATTATGGTATTAATCACAGTACCAATTTCACAGGGTCATTGTGAGGGAAACAAATGAAAGAGTACATACAAAGTTTAGCACATAATAAACTACGAGTCAATGTGAGATGACACCCCACTGGCAGTGTCTAGGTGTACTCCTGCACTCTTCCTCTGCTTTCCTTTATCCATTCATATGAGCCTGTTCTATGATTTACATTCTTGGCTGGCGTATTTTGCATAATTCTTGGTTTCATCTTGGCCCTCTCTTTTACAAAGTGATAGAGTATACAAAAGGCAGGATAAATTCAGAAATTCCTTCAATATAGGACTAGCAGATTTCTTTGAAATTTCTTAGAAAAATTCATTTTGTATATTAAGGAAAAATTGCTACATTTATTATTTAGCTTTTAGTTAAAAAAAAATTTGTCGAACTTCCTTACAGTTTCTTTATAGTTTACTATTTTTGATTAAATTAACATATGCAAAGATGTGATGCCACAATCTCTTTAATGCTTAGGGCTTCTAAATAAAGATCTCAATCCAGCCTCAGCCTAAAAGATGATGCAAGATGAAATTAGAGAAAGAAGTCAGACACTAAGAAATAATTTTGGATATAGCATTTTAAGAAAAGAAAAGCAGAGTCATGATTAAAGATTTAAGAGAGTAAGGACTTCTTCACATGAAGTTCAAGAAGAAGGAAAAATAAATGTAAAAATTAAAAAGTGAGTTTAGTTGAATGAAAAATAGGGTCAGTATTCAAGAAGGCTCGAGAATCTCATGTACATTGTTTAACAGAGACACCTGCTGGTCGCTATGTATTTCACTACTCAAATCCTCAAAATACCTTTGTTCATTCACTTACATTTTATTCCAATACCACCTAATCTCTTGAAAATTCACAACACGAACATGATGAGAGAGTCATCCCAAAAAGATAACAATTAAATCAATGGAATGTATTTTTCACATTGAGTCTGGGGAAAAACCTCTGCCAGTAAGACAACTTTGCCAATGCCATTTTAATATATATTTAATTAAATCTGCTTTGCATAATATGCTGCTAAAAGTTAGACTAAAGTATATCGAACAACTAGAAAAAAGAAAGAGCTTTTGTTTTCTGAATCTACACAATAATATTATGGTTAACAAAAAAGATGAAAAATTATAAAACAAATATATCTAAGAGACCAGGTTAGGATTTTTGTCTTAGAAAAAGAATCTAAACCATGATTATCTAGAAACATTAAAATTTCATCTTCTAATATAATAAGCCAGTGAAAGAAACTGGTTTGTATTCTCTCAGTGCTATAAAATTCTCAAGATTGATGAGATGTGTCCTTAGCAATTACAGTAGTACTTAAAAGGAGTCAAATTCAAAGAATGATTAGATTATTATGGAGAATAAGTTGGGACTCCTATCCCTAGGAGAACTTAGACTCAGTGAGAGAAAACAATACCTTCTTTTCCTTAAATAATTCAGATTAATTAAGATACTGTGAATAAATATACTTTTGGCAAACAAAATATAATTTGCATTTATTTAGCACCCTGAAAGCAAAGATTTAAAACATAATTCAAAACCAAGTACAATCAGAATCTCAAATAACACATAGATAAGTTAACTTGGCTAAATTCATAAAGGGGTAAATGTAAAAAGTGCTTATAGTCAATTGACTCGCTAATTAACAAGTAGTTATCTACACTCTATGCTCAGTACTGTGCTTAGGATTATAAGAGATGCAGAACTGTAAGACAATCTGTTTTCAAGGAGCCTACATTCCATTTGTATAGACCACTTTATTTCACATAAATAATAATGTATGATAAAAGTCAGCATTTACTTATGAGCTAAATTAAATGATGATGACCCAAAGTCACGTGAAAGTTCATACAAGAGAATTGGGATATTTAGGGACTAGCTAAGGAAATGCTCATGGTGGAAATGAGCACTGAGTGACCATGTGAACACTGGGATGGATTTCAGCAGCTGGGAATCTTGGTGAAAGTCATTTCAGGAAAAGGGAAGACACAAGCGATGGGAAGGAGCAAAGCCTGAATTTGTTTTGGGCAGAAAGCACATCTCTCCACAGCAGAGAGGGAACTGGGGCAATACCAAGAATTCCCAGTGTAGGGAAATTCTTAAATAAGAAAGTTACGTCTTAATAAATTCAGAGAGTGACTTGATAAATTTGCTACTTAAGGAAGATTAGCTTGGTAGCAAATTTTACCATAAGTGATCTAATATGAATTGGCTCCACGTGAGTTACTTTGCTAATAATATTTGGATTTAAACTTTAGCTATAAGGAAAGTAGTTTATATATAATTTCAAACATTCTCTGTGATAATTCAATGATTTACTTGGTGCCTATGCCAATAGCAAATAAGGAAGAAGTCTAAGCAATGCATTTTATTTCTTTGGATAACCAACCTAGTAATTGAGATCCCCATATCTACCCCTCTTCTACCTTTTTTGCTCTACATCCTAGTTGAAGAAAAAATATTGCTTAAGAGAAAGGAATAATTATCCTGTTTTTATCACCTAACCCTCTTAGGAAAAAGTGGGAAATTTGTTCTGAATTGTATACGACTCTAATAAGTATATATGATTAATGATCCTGGAGATAATAACATATGCAACCATTGATGAGTGTCTATTTTTGTCAAGCATACAGTATATTTTATCTCATTTCACTCTTACAACACCACTGTAAAAACGAAACTGTGATCTCCATTTTTGTGGCTGGGTTGTTTGAGGCTCACAGAGTCTGGAAGAAATTCTCACAGATTGTGTACTGAGCCAGATCTGTCTGGCTCCAAAGCTTCTGCTCGCTGCATGATCTCACCTGGCTTCTCTGGTGAGGACATTGAAATGATCCCTGTCCCTGCTTCATCTTCATAAAGCTAAATGTCAAAGTTAAAGGCCACTTCAAACTAAACCCAAATTATAGCATGCCAAAATGTTAGTGATCATGAAAAGCATGAGCGTTGATAGCAAGGTCTGGCTAAAAATGCAAATGGCAGAGTTCCAATACATAATTTCAAAATTCATTCTAAGTATCCTAGAGTCATAATAAAGACTGACATGGAATAATAGCTAATAGCATAATAAAGTTACTTTTTGTTTGTTTTAATTAATTCTTAGTTTTGGGAATATCATTCAGTCAACTTTATATTCTGGCCTATTTTTTAAAGCTCTTTATATAAATTATTCACATTGAGACTTTTCTAGACTGCTTCTCTCATTTGGCATGACTTTTCACTATTGTTGACTAGTGTATCCCTATTTGGAGAACAAATATTATCTGGTTTATAGTTTTTAAATAAGAGAGGAAGAAAGTCAAGTTCTGCTAGCTATTTAAGTGCAGAATTCTTTCCAACTCTGTAATAATGTACAATAAAGAGAGAGAAAATGGGTTTGGGTCAATTGACTTTAATAGCGGAAGCTAAGGTGTTAGGTCACTCTCGCTGACCCTAATTCACAAGTAAAAATTGTCTTTTCAGAGGTCAATAGTCAATTTAAAATATGACATTTTTGGCTTCGAGTTTTAAGGTTGCAACATAAAAAAATCAGGAGAACTTTTGGAATTGTGTGTTAAATATACTGAAAGACTTCTCACTAGGAAAAATAAAAAGAGTTTCTATAGAACATTGTTTGCATTAAATCCTGGGTTTCTAAGAATTTCAGGAAAATCTTATGAGACTAACAAATAAAATAAGTTTGCTGAAACTCAGAGGGAAAACCAAAAAGAACCCTCAAGAGGAAGAGATCCCTTGAAGGCAAATGCCATGATCATCTCAAATCCTGGGCCAATACTACACAGAAAAGAGCAACCTGAAAGTTACGGATTTAGCCAGGAGTTTTGGACAGGGCCAATGCAGCACCAGTTTGGTTGTCCTGATCAAATTGGATCATCTTAAGTTTTTCCTAATACTTACATAAAGAATAAAGGGAACAAAATAATCAACACACTCCTGAAGAAGAGGAATAGGTAAGAAAATAAAGTGATAAATAGCATAATTTATTATCATTTGATACAAATAGTATTTGATCAGTATTCGATCAATTGAGTAGTAAAACAAAACAGAGAGCTCAGAAACAGACCTGTACATATTTGAAACTTGGTACGTGATAGAGATGGCCATGCAAAATATTACAGAAATTATGGAGCGCTCGATAAATAGTACTAGGCTAATAATTATACATATGGAAAAAAAATGAAAGGATCCTTACCACAAACCACATGTACAAATCAATTCCAGGTTGATTAAAGGCCCAATCCAAAAGCTAAAATGATAAAATAGAAGGATATATTAGTGACCTCAGAGTGGGATAGGAATTGAGTTGTTTTTCTTTTCTTTTTCTTTCTTTTTTTTTTTTTTTTTGAGTCAGGGTCTCACTCTGTTGCCCAGGCTGGAGTGCGGTGTCATGATCATGGCTCACTGCAGGCTCTAACTCCTGGGCTCAAACCTCCGAGCAGCTGGGACTACTGGCATGTGCCACCACGCCGGGCTACTATTTTTATAACTACGAGGTCTTGCTATGCTGCCCAGGCCAGTCTTGAACGCCTGGGCTCAAGTAATTCTCCCGCTTCAGCTTCCCAAATTGCTGGGATTACAGGCATGAGTCACTGTGCCTGGCAGTTTTTAAACAAGGTACAAAAGGTAGTAATCATAACACTGACCAAATAATGTAATAATTTGTCATTAAAAGATATTATAAAGACATTCAAAGATATCATAGAGCCGGGTTCGGTGGCTCAGCCTGTAATCCCGCGTTTTGGGAGGCCAAGGCGAGGGGATCGCCTGAGCCCGCGGGTTCGAGACCCGCCTGGGCAACTTGGTGAGACCTCGTCTCTACAATAAATCAAAAATTAGCTGGGCGTGGTAGTGCGCACCTGTAGTTCCAGCTACTTGGAAGGCTGAGGTGAAAGGATCGCCAGAGCCCAGTAGGTCGAGGCTGCGGTGGCTGGGAGCGTGCCACTGCACTCCAGTCTGGGCGACAGACTGAGACTCCAACTCAAAAAAAAAAAAAAAAAAGGTATCATAGAGATATTTACAACACATATAACCTTAAAAATATTATTATAAGTATATAAAATCTTCTAAAAATTGGAAAGAAAAAGAAAACATATTAGAAAAATGAGAACATTTACAAGAACAGGCATTTACAGAAAAGAAAAAAATGGAGAGTAAACATATGAAAAAAATTTAATCTCAATAATCAGGAAAATGCAAATAAATATCACAAAAAGATATCATTCTACTTTCATCAGACTGGAAAATATTGATAAGTGTGATAAATGCTAAGTGTTGGCAAGCATGTAGCTCCATTAAAATCTCTATAGTTATAGTAAATAGTGCTGCAATAAACATGGGAGACAGGAAGAGGAAAGGATAAAAAGAAACCCAGTGGTCCATTCACTGGTATTCAGAATGGTGCTAGCAAAGTTCTTAAGGTGGGAGGTGGAACCTACTGGTGTTCATTTTGCTACTGGGAGCACAGGTATTTCTTTGATATATTGACTTCCTTTCCTTTGGATAAATACCCAGTAGTGGGATTGCTGGGCCATATGTTAGTTCTATTTTCAGTTTTTGAGAAACCTCTATACTGTTTTCCATAATGGCTATAGCAATTTGCATGCCCACCAAGAGTATGTAAGAGTTCCCTTTTCTCCCCATCTTCACCAGCATTTATTTTTGTTTTTTTGATGATAACCATTCTAAGGTGTATGACAATATATATCATTGTGGTTTTGATCTGCATTTCCCTGATGACTAGTGATATTGAGCATTTTCCCATATACTTGTTGTCATTTTATGTCTTCTTTTGAGAAATATCTATTCATATCCTTTGCCCATTTTTAATGGGATTATTTGTTTGTTTTGGTGTTGTTGAATTGTTTGAGTTACTTGTATGTTGTGGATATTAGTCTCTTGTTCGATGAATAGTTTGTAATTTTTTTTTTCCATTCTACAGGATGAATGAAATACTATTCAGCCATAATACAGTCCTGTCATTTGCGGCAACATTGATGAAACTGGAGGTCATTATGTTAAATGAAATAAGCCAGGCATAGTAAGACAAATATCGCATATTCTCACTCATATGTGGCACTAAAAGAATTAATCTTATGGCAGCAGACAGTAGAAAGATGGTTAGCAGAGGCTGGGAAGGGTGTGAAGATGAAGAAATGTTGGTTAAAGGGTACAAAAATACATTTAAATACAAGGAATAAATTCCAGTGTTCAATAGCTCAGTAGGGTAACTATAGTTAATAGTCATTTGTTGTGTTTTCAAAATAGCTAGAAGAAAAAAATTTGAAATGTCTTTAACACACATAAATGATAAATGGTTGAGGTGATGGATATCCTAAGTACCCTGGTTTGATCATTACACGTTGTATGCATGTAATAAAATATCATATGTACTTCATAAACATGCACAATTATTATACATCCATACAAATTCTATATGGTAAGAGTTATACAGTGGTAAACCACTGTGGAAAACAATTTGGCATTATTTTGTAAAGTAGTACAGCAATACTTGTACAATTATATCAAGAGAAACATTGAAGAGAAGAATATCCACAGTAGCATTCTTTGTAATAGCAAAAACTAGAAGCAACTGAGATGTCCATAAACAAGAGAAGGAACAAATAACTTTTAGATTTTTTATATAATGGGCTGTGATACACGATGAAAATCAAAAACATGTAGTTATACGAACTTGTAAACAGCGAGAGAAAAAATCACAGAAGTCTCTAAATAATAGTTACCCTTCCAACATGTCAATTTAATTAATTTGAAATTATGTGGCCCAGAATTGTTTTCTCCGTGTGATTTCAAGTTAACCTTACTACAAGGGAAACTTGTCTAAGGTTTGAAAAGTAAAAATGTTAAGCTCTCAGAGGGTCGTTCACACTCATGTGCAACTGCAGTTCACACACGTTGTCATTGGTCTTGGCAGAGGACAGCGGCCAGGCCTGCAACTTCCCCAAATCCCTCCAGAGCTTCTTCTTCTGCTTCTCTGATTATGGCCAGGTATGGTTCTGATTCATGATGAAGAGAATCATTTTATTCAGGACACCTGAATCATCAAGATTGGACGTCGTGAGAGACAGGTGTGTCTCTAATTTGTCCTTAATCTCACTCACTTACTTCCAGCTTCACGTTCAAATCAAAGCCAGGTGGCTTCAAGCTGAGAAAGGAAAAAACAAAAAATAGAAAGGCTAGGCAGACTGGTCTAATCAGTTCCATAACTGCCTAAATTCGAACCTCTATAGTAATTCCCTTAATCTATATCACTCATATGGCTTCTGCTTTCCTAAACAAACCCTACTTGATACAGTCAATATGATGCCAGGGCGGAGCCTTTTAGATAGCTCAAAACTCAAATTAAATAATGAATTATTTGGTATGCACCATTTATGATGCTTTTGTTTTAAATAAAGGAAATAGTAAACATAAAATTCACCTCTGGGCGGGAGACAGGAATAGAAAAGAATACAAAAGAAGCACATTGAGCTGGGTGTGATGGCTCAAGCCTATAATCCCAGCACTTTGGGAAACCGAGGTGAGAGGATTGCCTGAGCCCAGGGGTTCGAGATCAGCCTGGACAGCATGGCAAGACCCCATCTCTACAATAGATAAAAAAAAAAAATTAGCCGAGTGTGGTGGCCCATGCCTGTACTTCCAGCTACTTGGAAGGCTGAGGTGGAAGGATCGCCTGAGCCCAGCAGGTCTAGGCTATGGTGGCCATGAGTGTGCCACTGTACTCCAGCCTGGGCAACAAAGTGAGACTCCAACTCGGCGGGGGGGAGGAAACACATTGGTCGATTCAGTGGTTCAGTGGTATTCAACATGGTGTTAGTAAAGTTCTTAAGGTGGAAGAAGGGATTTACCGGTGTTCATTTTGCTGCTCAACTTAAAAATATATTGTATATAATTTTGTATATATACAATATTATATAAGAATAATAAAAACAAAGTCCTGGGATAAGGGCATAAAAACAAAATTCAGTTAAGAAATCAATAATTCAACAGAAAAGAAAGTAGCTTCCAGAGCAGAAAGTACACCAATTTTCTAAATCAGCCCTAGAAAAAATATCCCGAGAGACAGCAGAATTTGGAAATAGGAGCAGGACCAGAAGCAAGCCACAGAGTAATCAGAACAATTTAGGAGTGGCACATGCCCTTATAGGACCCTGAATACAGAACAGCTTTTCTGTCCTGTGTGCTGAGGCCACAACTAGTGAGGACTCCATTTTGGATAAAGTTTCAGCAGGTCTCTGACGTGATTCTCATAACCAGAGAAGCCGTGGAGTAGGGTCCCCCCATCACTCTGCTTCATCACAATACAAATGGAAAGAAAAATGCTTCCATACATTGACTTCATTATTTTCTCATTTCACAGCTGAAACTAATTATCGTTTTTGAGGAATAATAGTTAATCAGAGATAAATCAAGTGAGAATTAAACAGATTATATGTTTAAAATAAAAAAGTTTAAGAGTTTTTAATTGTCAACGTAATTCTATCAAAGACTGCATCACAATTTTAACAAAAACTATAGAATACCTTGAAATAAGCTTAGCAAAGAATATGTAGCACCTATTTGAAGAAAATTATAAAACTGTACCAAAGATGTAGAAGTCCTCACTAAATGTGGAAATATATCTTGTCCATAGATGGAAATTTTCACTGTTGTAAACATGTCCATTCCCCTTAAATCAATATGCAAAATTAAAGTTTTAATCAAAATTCTAATGAGAATTAGGATTAATCAAATCCTAATGAGAATTTTTTGAAGAAAAGAAAACTAAATTAGTTCTTAAGCCCATGTGGAAAAATAAGTCAATGAAAATAGTCAAGAAATTGGAAAAATGGAGACCAACTAAATATAAATATTTTTGATGAAGTTTCAGTGACTAAAACAATATACACATTTCTGATCCTGATAATCAGATTAATGAAACACAAGAGTCAAGCAGAAGACTCAAGCATATGAACATTTTGTATATGGTATGTGTAGCCTTTAAAACTAGTGAAGAAAGAACAGCTTATTCAATAAAAGCTACTTTAGCAATTGCCTATATATTTAGGAATAGGGTTGGAAATCAATCTCATAACATATACTATGATACTTTTCTATTAATTTACAATTTGAATAGAAAACAATAAATATGTAAGAATAAAATGTGGCAGCACTGTTTAAATCTTAATTTGGAAAGTACTTTAATTGCATGGTATTAACTTTAGAAGCTATAAAGGAAAAGTCTTCACCATATAAAAATTTAGAACTTCAACATGACAAAAAATGACATACACAAAATAAAAAAAGTAAATGACATGCTGGGAAAACTACTACAACATATAATGGAGAGTGTTTGGATGTGAATATTGATAATAATGATATACAAAGTAGTAAATAAAAATGACCAACTAATGGGTTAAGGATATGAACAAACAGCACACTCAAAATAAATATAAATGAACCATAAACATTAACAAAGATTTTTCAAACCACTAATAAATATCCAAATGCAAAAATAAAACAATTATAATATAATCCAATATCCTCTCTGCCCCCCACCACAATCAGACTGGCAAATATTGATCATATGTAGCATTGGCAAGAAGGGAGAGAGAGGCAGGAGTGCATAGACATTTATATATGAGTATAAATTGCTTCTGCTTGTTGGAGAGCAAGTTAAAAGTACTTGTCAGCCGGGCTCCGTGGCTCAGCCTACAATCCCGCACCTTGGGAGGTTGAGGTGAGTGGATTGCCTGAGCCCGCGGGTTCGAGACCTGCCTGGGCAACTTGGTGAGACTTCATCTCTACAATAAATCAAAAAATTAGCCGGGTGTGGTAGCGTGCACCTATAGTTCCAGCTACTTGGAAGGCTGAGGCGGAAGGATCGCCGGAGCCCAGCAGGTCGAGGCTGCGGTGGCTGGGAGCGGCCACTGCACTCCAGTCTGGGCGACAGAGTGAGACTCCAAATCAAAAAAAATAAATAAATAAAGATGTGTGGTACACTTTGGGGTTAGGTATACAAATGTTCATCGTGCAGGTACCCTTGATGAGGTGTGCTCCCGCCTCCCCTGGCAGTTTCCCACTAAGAAATCATTTTTATTTAGGAATTGGTAACTGTCCTCTCTTGTACCCGTACCAAGTGATATACTAGAGAAGAGAGGTTTACACACTGA
>CAUYQG010283591.1:0-14379 GCA_963574415.1 Tarsius wallacei | reverse complement strand
TTCGCAATAAATAGGGTATAAATGTTACAATTTGTGTGGAGTATTTTTTTTATTTTTTTGAGGTGGAGTCTCACTCTGTCGCCCAGACTGAAGTGCAGTGGCCGCTCCCGGCCACCGCAGCCTCGACCTGCTGGGCTCTGGCGATCCTTCCGCCTCAGCCTTCCAAGTAGCTGGAACGACAGGTGCGTGCTACCACGCCCAGCTAATCTTTGATTTATTGTAGAGATGAGGGCTCGCCAAGTTGCCCAGGCGGGTCTCGAACCCACGGGCTCAGGCAATCCACTCACCTCCGCCTCCCAAAGCACGGGATTACAGGCTGAGCCACCGAGCCCGGCTTGTGTGGAGTATTATTAAGAAAATGTCACAAGGCTCCAGGAGAAGACAATGTTAGAATAGGATGGCTATATATAAGATCTGAGAATCCATACCTGACAGTACTTCCCAGGAAGTCCCAGAGGTCACTCCCTAAATCAGAAGAAACGTACTAGTAAGAGAGATGCTAGTAAATTTAAGATTGGCATTGGCTGTACTTTGTAGGAAGAGTTTCATGAGGAATATGCTGCTGTGGAACTGGACTCCCCAATACCAACGGAAATGAGGGGACCTGGAATGGGAGAGATTAGGAGTCAACAATTAATGGTCAAAAGCAAGGTAAACAAAATTAGCATGATGATCAAGGACTAGAATGGTTGTCTGATTATCTTGCCTTGCAGGAATCAGGTGATAAATAATAAATCATAATGTTTCTAGAGGCAGGATTGATAAAAAGTCACTTAAGATGTTGTGTGACTGTAACTTAAATAACCAAGATCATCAAGCGGAAGATTCATATCGACCACCACAATGGGATGTCACGTTCCTCCCACCTAGATTCTATATCAAAATCAGTTCACAGACCCAGAGCACATTGACTGAAAAAGAGACCAGACCAGGACCCCTTGAGGAAAGTCCTTGCCAATGCACCGTTATGACACATAATACATTTTACCAATTCTTTCCAAAATAAACCTGTATAATTCTGAGATGGAGAATGTGATATATATGCAGACTTTTTGAGGAATGATAGAGGAATTCAATTGACACGGCACTGATAGTAGCACCCCTGAAATGCCATCATATCCCTACAGTGAAAGAAGAGATTTATTACCTTTAGGTGATAAATCAAATTTTATCTTATGGAACATTCAATGCATCCATAAAACTCCTTATCATTTTTATGCTACCAAGTACATAACTAAGGTAGAGATATTTAGCAGCTGGCAGAAAACGTCTATTGGTTTCCAGAGTTACAGCAAAAGGACCATTATTACTCAGAAGGCTGCCAACTTCCAGTGAGGCTTAGAGTAAGAGAAAGCTGTGAATGAAGCTTCCTTGGGTTTAATACCTAAGATTTTGTAGTGCCATGGAGGATAAGGGTGACTCATGAAATTTCTAGCAAGCCCCAATAATAGAATCACAGTTTAGAATTATAAGGTCATAAAGCAAATTCATAAGCAGAAAACTACTTACTTAGTTTGAAAAAAATGCCTTTAAGTGTGCTAGTGAATTTACTAGAGAGAGAGCAACTGACTGCAGGATACTAAATGACAATGTTGTCAGAGGTGTCCATCATGAACTGGGTATGACTAGATCTTCCACATCAAAGGACATCAAAGAAAGTGTCAGTAGTAATCCATTCCCTCCATCCAGGAACATGTTTAAACAAGTCCAGAAAGTATGAGTTAATTACTTTAACAGACTTTCCAGAATTGCATATCACTCTACCTTTGTATCTCTGAAGCCTCTTTCTAAGTTCATAGCTATGGCTGATGAATATTTTCATATGCCCAACTGATAGGAGGAAAGAACTCTGGGACTGGTTTCTGGATAAGTTGGTGTTGATCATTATCATGCTCTAAGTCTGCTAATACTCAAAAATGATAATAACCCAGGTGATTCACAGTAACTCACTAGAGTGATGGTAACCTAGGAGACTCACTATAACTCACTAGAGTGGGTAAATATCCTACTCCAACCTTGCTGCCTGAGAGTGAGAAAAATCTGCAAATTGGAAAGGAAATAATGAATATCATCTGTGTAGTCAGAGCCAATGCTGGCAACAGGGACTGTATCTTGTTTCACTAAATCACCTTATTAAATTTTTAAAAGATTGCTTCTGGCCATTATCTTAAAGAGAATATATATCTCTTCCTTTGGATGAAAATTGATACCATCTTGTTTGACAGAATGGGGGCCACCACTGAAAGAAAATTTATTTTTAAAAAATTATGCTAGTCAAGCAACACCACAAGTGACTGTTCACCAATCATACATATTATATGAGGGGTGCCATCTCTAATAGGAAGCGAGCTATAATACAGATCTAAGTGGTACAAAGTATCATGCAAGATACATACTTCTTATGCTGATTTTAAATTCTCTCATTCTCACCTGAACTGGAGCCTCTTTTACCTCGGTTTATGTTTTGCTGGGTAGTTCCCATTGACTTTAAGTGGGCATAAAACTATGATCTCCTTCGAGATTCTACCATGTGCTTCTTACCTATCACCCCCAAGCTCTCCTGAGAACACAATTTACTGAGTAATTACAGGACATACTTGCTATTCATGCATGCAAAATCAATGCATGTAGGGGTGTTCTCTCATAATCAGATACAAGAACTGGCAAATACATTTTTCTCTATTCCTTCCCTTAATGAGTAGCCCTGGCATGTAGACTAAAAAAAGCTTCATGTGATTAAGCAACAAATTGCCATAGTCACTCAATTCAACATTGTACTGGAAGTCCTAGCAATCCAGTAAGAGAAAGAAATAAAAGGTATCCAAATTGGCAAGGAGGAAATCAAACTATCTCTGTTCATGGATAACATGATACTATACCTAGAAAACCCTTAAGACTCCTCCAAGAAGCTTCTAAACCCAATAAATGACTTCTGTAAAGTCTCAGATTAAAAAATCAATGTAAAAAACTCTGTTACCTATACACCAACAATGCTTACACCAAGAACCAAATAAAGAGCTCAATCGCATTCACACTAGCCACACAAAAAATAAAATATTTAGGAATACACGTAAGAAGGTAGAAGCTCTCTACAAAGAGAACTACAAGACAGTTATGAAAGAAATCACAGATGATACAAACAAAAGGAAGAATATCCCATGTTTATGGATCAGAAGAATAAATATCATTAAAATGACCATACTACCCAAAGCAATCTACACATTCAATGCAATTCCGATAAAAATACCAACTTCACTTTTCCTAGAACTAGAAAAAACAACCTTAAAATGTATATGGAACCAATAAAGAGCAAAAATAACAATTGTAGAGGCATCACATTGCCTATGACCAAATTATACTAAAGGACATAGTAACTAAAACAGCATGGTACAGGTATAAGAATACACAGATGGATCGATGAAACAGAATACAGAACCCAGAAATAAAACACACACTCCTACAATCAACTAATCTTGGACAAAGCTGGCAAAAATAAACAATGGGAAAAGGACACTCTATTGAACAAATGATATTAGGAAAATATGCAGAAGAATGAGACTGGACCTCTGTCTCTCCCCCATATACAATAATTGACTCAATATGGATTAAAGACATAAATGTAAGACCTGAAACCATAAAAATCCTAGGAAAAAACCTAGAAAACATTCTTCTTGACATTGGCCTAGGCAAAGAATTTATGATGAAGACCCCAAAACCAAATGCAAAACAAAAAAATAGACAAGTGGGACTTAACTAAAAAGCTTCTGCACAGCAAAATAAATAATCAACAGAGTAAACAGAAAGCTTACTGAATGGGAGAAAACTATTTGTAAATTACACCTCAGACAATGGGCTAATATCCAGAATCTACAAGGAACTCATCTCAACATGAAAAAAAAAAAAAAAAAAAAAACCTCATCAAAAAGTGGGCAAAGGACATGAATAAACACTTTTCAAAAGAAGACACACAAACTGCCAACAAACATATGAAAAAAAATGTTCAATTTCACTAATAATCAGAGAAATTCAACTTAAAATCACAGTGAGATAACACCTCAAACCAGTCAGAATGGCTATCTTGAGAAAGTCAAAGAACAACAGATGTTGGCATGGTCTTGGAGAAAAGGGAACACTCATTCGCTGTTGATGGAACTGTAAAGTAGTTCAACCTCTATGGAAAACAGTAGAAAGTTTTCTCAAAGAACTAAACACTGAATTATCATTTGACCCAGCAAACCCACTGCTAGGGATCTACCCAAAGGAAGAGACAGAGTTGTATTAAAAAGACACCTGTACTCACATTCATTGCAGCACTATTCATAATAGCAAAATTTTGGAACCAAACTAAGTGCCCACAAGTGAATGGCTGGATAAAAAAAATAAAAATAAAAAAATCGTGGTATATATACACCATGGAAAACTATGCAGCCAGAAAAAAGAATGAGATCATGTCCTCTGCAGCAACACAGGTGAAACCAGATCAATCTTAATGATCTGATTCAGAAACAAAACAAAACACTGTGTGTTCTCACTTACATGTGTGAGCTAGATGGCAACAAAGATGGAAATGACACTAAGGAGGCAGGGTACAATTATCTGTTGGGTACAATGTTCACTATCTAAGGAATGGGTCATGAGACCCAACCCTCATCACTACACAATATGTCAATGTAAAAAACATAAACATGTACCCCCTGAATCTGAAATAAAAATGAAAAACATAATAATAACCCATCACCTTGTGTTTGTTCTCCCTCTTGTCCTGTATCAGTCTTCTATCCTTTCACTAGCACTGTGTTTGTCAATAAAATATTAGCAAATAAAGCTTTTATCTCAAGCTCTGCTTAGTAGAATCTGAGCCAAAGAAAACATAAGTGACCTAAGAGTCACAAGGACAAGATTTTCAAGCACCATTTTTACATGCCACTACACCAAAGCTACCTTCTAGCCTTTCTAGTAGCTTTGGTGTCATAGAGCGTAAAAATAGTTACCATGGCCATTGCCTAGCCTCTCCACCCAAGTATCACACTCATTGCTAAACCAGTGGTTCTAAAAGTTGGGGACCCCAATCAGCAGCATCGATATCATCCAGGAACTTTCTAAAAATGAAAACCCTCAGACCTCACTTCAGACCTCATAAATCAGGCATTCATACTGAAACATAGCAATTTGTGACAACCCCAACAGGAGATTCCAGTGTAAGACTTGAGAAACACTGTTTGAAACAACTGCTTTTTGCTCCTCAAAGTAAATGGGAGCTGTGGGAACAGGCCAAAAATTCAGCGACCTCAATGCTGCACATCTGCAATCTACTCCCCACCTCCAGGTCCCATTTTTTATTCAACTATAAATTCAACTATATTATGAGCAGCCAGCTCCTGTAATCAGAAATTGCACTCTCCTGGAAACTAACAGTGATGTTTTTCAAACAGAAAGAAAGTATTTTATCACCATGGTCAAGATTTCCTATAAATATTACTTTTAAGGAGTTTTAAAATTAATTTAATGAATGACACTGAATTTAGTCAAAAGCTTTTCTCCCCTATTTATATTAGTCTATGTTTCTCCTTCAATCTACTAATGTGGTGAATCACAAAAACTGATATTCTAATGTGAAACAAACATACAAACTTAGCTTTCCTATAATAAAGTCAAATTGGTTATGATTAACATATTGCTGGATTATGCTGGTTATTTTGTTGAAGATTTTTTTGCCTTTATGTTCACACGGAAGACTGATTGGGAATGTCTCTTCCTCATACCATTCTTTGTAGCTTTAGCTCTTGTCCTTTATTTTCCTATTCTCTAGACAAGTTTGTGCATATTGAAATTATTTCTTAAATTAATTTTACATATTAGTCACCAGTGAAGCCCTCTAAGTCTGGGGTCCATCTGCTCTGCAGGATTTTAGGAGAGGAAGGATAGGAAAGAGATCATTTTAATATGCAGAAAATATTAGTTCCCTTACCACATGGGCTAAGTAAAGAGAAAGTATCGTAGACAATGACACAGTATATAAAAAACATATGTTTGTGTGAGATATTCCCAATAGCAGCATAAAACAGGTAATATGAGGCATTACAAGACCAGTTTAAAAATGAAAATTTAGCAGAAAAATGTTATTGTGCTTGGAATCTCTTTTAATATCACTGGTTTAGAATTTCTTGCCATCCTACATATATAAAATACCTGATTTAGTTGAGATAATATTGGTCATGGCTTTAAAAATCCACTATACTCATATTTTTAAACTCAACTACATGGCATTTATGAAGCTCTTCCATCTGGAAAACACCTGTCTCTTTTCACTTGTGAAGATAAAAATCAAAAACTGAGATCATGAAGCACATGACTGCCATCTGAGTTATTATATTAATCTTCATCAAGGAAGAAAAGAGGTATTACTCATGAGAAGCATGATCAACAGAGAGTAGCCTCATTATTTTTTATAATTAAGAAAGGTATTATAAGAGATCTATATTTTTACTTATTTTCCCGGTTCTTAAACCCCTCAGTAGAAACTTAATCAAATGTTATCATTTGGAAATTATGTTACTCTCACACACAGAATTCCCATTAGTTTAAAAATAACTTTAAAATAGTATTTTTGGTATTTTTCTTTAAACCTCTCAATAATAAATAAAACTTAAAAGTGCTCATTTTTTACCTTAACATTTGAAATATATTTAGAAATATTATTTAATATACTTGTCCATGTTCCTTTTCAATCAAAACTAGTTCAGACTGAGATCAACGATTTGCTTTACAAAAACTTGTGTAGTGTTGAGAAGGATGCACTAGAAAACTGATTGGACTGAGATTGTTATCTTTATAATCTTTCCACTGTGTCACAATAGCAAAAGTCTGTCTTTCTCTCTCTCTCTCTTACACACACACACACACACACACACACACACACACACACACCCCATACACAGAGTAAAATTGAGTAGGCTTCAAATATTTGCATTCTTAGGAACACATTCTTATGAAATACATACCTTTCACAACAAAAATCGTTATCAAGAAACATGCTTATATGGATTGATACTCTTGGATCACAAATAAAAGTCTATTAGGACTGGTACTCACCCATATGAAATCCTCTGTCTGTCTTAGAAGTAAGACTCTCTAAGGAGACCTGGAATTAGGTTGACTCATGAATAGGCTCCTGAGTTTCAATCCAAGTGACACCAGGGTCCTATTCTAAGAGGTTAATACTGGCTTTGCCTTCCTTAACAAACTGGTTTAGATTATGTATCAATCCCTAGTGCTGAAATGCTATCCTAAATGGGAGAAGCAGTGTTATCCATCTCTCTCCAAATAGTTGATATAGGAAGTTATAGTTTCAGTATGGGACAATACAAAAGCAAGAATATATTAAGAAATATAATATGCAAAGTAGACCAGATTTTAGAATTTTATACTAGTATTGTAGTAAATAATAAACTCTCTTTAGATGTCATGTTCAGGCAACAACAAAAAGGCGTGCTTTATTAAAAAATAATTCCAAATCTGTACCTTTATTATGTGCTGCTTTCTATATACTCAAATTATTTTCAGATACTTTGGCACCTCCAGAACATCTTTAAATTCTATTCTCTCAAACAAGATGACCTCAATTAAATGAGGGCAGACATTTTTTTTTAAACCCAAGTAGATTTCTTTCTCAGTTGTTCCTGGTGTCTCAAAATACTGTTAGAAGATAAGCACCTAAGATTAAGAAAGGCCACTTAGTCTATCACTAACAATAATTGTCACTAAAAATTCCAGACAAAATTAAAAAGGCAACAATCAGAGGATTTTGAAAAGTAGATAAAAAGTAGGCCAATGGAGACCTTGACTTGGGGAAGACTTCTTAGATAGGACACTAAAAGCACAAACTGTGATGGAAAAATTATATTTTTGATTTTGTTAATTTTTGAAACATTTAGTTTTTGAAAAAATAAAAATACAAGCCCAACCAGGAATAAATATTCAAAATGTATATATGTCTGACAATGGGCTTGCATCAAGAATATACAAACAATTCTTACTACTTACTAAAAAGATGACAAACAACCCAATAAAAATAAACAAAAGATTCGAGTATATTTTCACAAAGGAGATCTACAGACAGCAAATAAGTACATGAAATGGTGCACAGCATCATTAGTCATCAGGGAACCAGAAGGCTAAAACTAAACACACACACACACAATCTGAAGTTCTGATCAGGATATGGAGAACCTGGAATACTTACAATACTGAAAGAAATAGAAAATGGTATGACACCCTTGAAAAACTATTTGGCACTTCTGTAAACATTTGAACATATAGTTAGCATGTGACCCAGCCATTCTACACCTATATGTTACTCAAGTAGAAATAAAAACATATATTGACACAGAGACTTATGCATGAATATTCTTAGCAGTTTGATTCTGAGTTACCAAAAATTAGAAACAACCCAGATATCCATTGTCAGGTGGTTGGATAAGCAAAACAAAGTACAACATACAAGCATATAGATACACCTCAGATTCTTTATTCTAGGTAAAAAGAAGTCAAGAAAAAGAGTAAACACTGCATTAGCTGTTTTATATAAAATTTTAGAACATAAAAACTAATCTATAGTGATATAAAGCTGATCAGTGATTGCCTGGGACAAAAGAAAGGATGGACTGCAAAAGGATACAAGAACTCTGTTTGGAATGATTGAAATATCTTGTGTCTTGTGACAATAGGAATACAACTCTCAAAACTAGTTAAATTCTACACTTTAAATAGAGATGCCTTAGAGATATTGATTGTAATTATATTACTGTAAATTTAACTCCAAAACAAGAAGGGTTAAAGAAAGAAGTTATGATGTATTTCAATATTCTTATGGTGGATAATAAATTGTGTATTTAGCAACACATACTTTTTTAATACTAAAAGAGAAAGAACATAGTGGAAGAGGGTGTGAACTGAGGACAAATATATTGAGCATCATAATAAACACAAATGGGATTAATTACCCAATAGAGGACACTTAAAAATATTTCAAGATTACCTAAAGGAACAAATATCTTCTTAAGGCTACCTACAGCTACTTATATTATAGGGTCTCAGTCTTTCATAAACTGATATTATTTATGCAGTGAATAAATTTGTGTTTTGGTATTCCAATGACAACGCAAGCTGTTCTCCTGTTCCCTCTGTTAAGTGTGGCTATAGTTAAAAATGTAACTATAAAAAGAGTCTTACTTGCATGGTCAACATTTTCTTCCCCCTGGGTATCTCTAAATTCTATTTGCTTCCTTAACTGACAATCATATATTATGCTATCCTCTTTTGGCATGACAGGGCAAATGCACCTGGGGCAAAGCAAGCTGGATTTCCTTCTGCACCATGTTTTAGTGGGAAAATTGTCAGCAAAATTCTGACTGCTGAATTTTTATAACTGGTTTAACTATAAGTTAAAGAAAGAACACCCAATGTTTAAATATCATGCCGACTGAATATTGACAGGTAGGAAAACATAAAAAATCATAGGGGATGTATAATATTTAGCAAGACTTTATCACCCCTTATCATGTCAGTAGCAAATGACTTGCCTGTCATAGATGCTAGCTTTGTGAGGACAGTTCTTCTGCATTTGGTGTATGTCCTTGATAGGACTGATCATTCTGTTTACAAAAACAAGTGTTATTTAAAATAAAAATGGGTTGTCATTGAAAAATAAATGATTGTCAAGCCCAAATGTTGTAGAGACTTGCTTATTTCTACCCTCTGATGCATATTGTAAAATTTCAAAGATAACAGCTTGAAGCTTTAAATTATTATTCTTGTAAAATGTCACACAGATTTTGCAGCTTCAGATAAGTTATTCCAGTAGAATATTGTTAAGGCTTAGGCATTTCCAATGAAGCTTTTAGTTGCCATCTTTTCAATTGATTGATGTGAGTGAGGAGAATTGAGAAATAATAACAAAAACAAACAAACCAGAGAAAGAAAAATGGCATTTCAAATTGATTATGAACAAAATTATTGCATTTTCATAAAAATTCTGGGAACCCAAGAGTTCATGTGTGTGATATTCATTGATATTCATGTTGTTTTTATTTGTATTCTTAAGGTAGTTTTACTGTATTACGTTGTAGAATTATTTTGTTTAAACTTTACAAACAATTCCTCCAAAATCTGTAGAATTTTGTGTTTAATATATAATATAAAATAAAAATAATCAATATAATCATAATATTTGCAGCATCTAATTTTAAACATATTTCTTTCATAATTTTTACTTCTTCATAAGAGAAGGGCTACTACATACAAGACACTCAAGTGATAGGAAATGCAAACTATTTAGGATCCGGTTCTTGTCTTCAAGGAGGTCACAAAAATGTGTAAAAAACAGAGTTACATAATAACTGTGAGTCAAAACATGATGCTAAGGAAGTTTATGTATATTGCATAGAATTATAAATCATTTTCTTTCCAAGTGGGCTTAAATGTTCCTAACAGTCATTATAGGGGTTGTCCATTCATGCTTACTTTTATTCAATTTGTAGAATTTTAAAGAGTTACTTTAGAAATAAAATATATTTCAGGGAAAAAAAATAGTACAGTTGACCCTTGAACAGCATGAGCTTGAACTATGCAGGTTCACTTATATTCAGATTTTTTCTGCCTCTGTCATCCCTGAAACAGCAAGACAAACCCTTCTTTCTTCCTCCTCCTCCTCAGTCTACTCAGCACAAAGATGAGGATGAAGACCTTTATAATGATCTACTTCTACTTAATAAATAGTAAATATATTTTCCCTTTCTTACGATTTTCTTAACAACATTTTTTTTCTCTAATTAGCTTTGTTGTAGGAATACAGTATATAATGCATATACCATAGAGAATACAGGGGTGCCAAAAATATATACACAATTTAAGAGATGTTATTATATTTTACTAATTGAAGTTGAATTAAATTACGGTAGCAATGTGTAGTATGACGTTTGCTCAGCCATGCTTCTGCCATTTTCTTTGACTTTCCTGCCTGCCGCATGGTGACGCTAGCATTCGATTAATGCTATCCTTTGAGCAAACGTCATATGTAAAATGTGTATACATTTTTTGGCACCCCATATATGCTAATCAACTGTTTATGTAATCAGTAATGCTTCTGGTCAACAGTAGGCTACTAGTGGCTAAGTTTTAGGGGAGTCAAAAGTTATACACCAATTTTTTTACTGCACAGAGTTTGGTACCACAGCTCCCATGTTGTTTAACATTCAGCTGTATAAATAATGGCATGGGCATAGAAAATAAATGCACATTTCAAAAATGCTGACACTATTATCAGTTTGTTGGGAACAAATGGTTTATCTAGGAAAGCAGCAAGAATAAAAATGAGGTAGGTCTATAGGAAAAATTTGATACATGGTCAATCTTTCCAATTCTGAAAGGTATTTATGTCTTTTCAAAAGCAAACTTAAAATCATTGGAAACAATATTGATAAAATACCAAAGTAATCCATATTCTATTTATGTATAAAATATCCTGTTAAATGTGTTATACAATCTGCCTGAGGAAAAATAATCCAAACATTCTATGTAGGATATATAAAGCATACTTGTTACATGGATCACGTTTGAAAGGCACCAGAATCCCACAATGTTATTTTAAAAAATACAATAAAATAATTAATCGAGAAAGATACAGCATCAGTGCAAAATTTATCCCTGAAGATAGATAATATATTGGAATTTTGTGCAAGAATAACAAAGGTGTTATATAGTGTCATGGTGACAAAGTAAGATATGTTATTATCTGATTTCCATTCATTGAAAACTGAACATGAAACCCCTCTTTCTAGCCAAAATTGATTTATATTAAACCAATCTTCTACCAAAAACAAACAGAAAATATGAATAAAGTATATCAAGGAAGGAGTTGATAAGCCAGAGAAAAGACAAATGCAGGGATATTTAACTAACATTTGATGCAACTTTAATCCAAGGACTTTACAGATTTTTAAATGGCTCCTGAGGAGTCTAGAAGTTGAGCAGAACATTTAATTGTCACATGGGAGTGGGCAAACAAAAGTTGAAGATCTGGGTGTGCCAAGAAAGAAAGGCTCTGGTAAACAGCAATCTTTCTGTAGGGATTCCCAAAGAGCTGCATGGTCGGAACAGAAGTGTATTAATACATACTATACAATCTCCCATGAAAACTAAATCTGGGTTTGAATTACTTATATTGAATTAAAGTATTCACAATATTCCTTTCTCTAACTACATTCATTAAAAAAAGAAAATATTCTCTAAGAAATATAATATGATCTAGAACATCATATTTTCTCTAAGTCTTTTTATATAAAAGGTCTGACTTTCATTTAATTAAATAAACAGAAATGTAAAAAAAGAAGAGAAGGAATCAAATATCAAGAGAAAAAAACATGAAAAAGACCCACAGGAGACTCAAATATTGGAGGTGTTAGATTCATGTTTTAAATTAAATAGGAATAAATATTTAAGAGATTAGATGAACCGATGAAGAATTTTAGTAGAAAATTTGTACCTAAAAAATCAACTAAAAATTTCACAACTAAAAATATTATCTAACTAAAATAAAGAAGCCATATTTACAGTTAATAGCAGCTTAAGAGAAGTCTAGTAAAGTAGAATTTGGGTCTGAACAAGCTAGAAAGTATTACCAAAAAACAAAAAGATACTATTCAGTAAAGAACATAATAGACAGAAAGGAAACAGTGAAAGAACATACATGAGGTTTAACTGGAGTCACTGAAAGAGATAAAAAAGAGAAAGGGAATAAATGATAGCTTGGAAGATGATGGCAGATAATTTCTCAATACACCAAGCAAGCCACAAGGTACACATAAAGCCCAATTCCAAAACAATGTCACACTTAGATATATCATAATAAAGTTATTATAAACCAAAACCAAAGAGAAAATCTTAAAAGTAGCCAGAGCCAACTGACATATTTTCTTCCTACATGAAACTACGAAAATTACAGCTATCTTCTGAAAAGAAACAACGTTAGCCTGTTGATAATGGAGTAGTATTTTAAAGTGGTGAAAGAAAATAATTGCAACTTATAATTGCACATGCAGCAAAAATAACACTCATATAAGAGTGGAACATAAAAATACTTTGAGAAAAAGAAAAACTCAGAAAATTTTACAGCCTAAGAGAAAACCACAAAAGTACTAAAAGAAGTTCGAAAGAAAGAATCAAAGAAGAGAAGAAATGGAGAGAGGAAGGATGGAGGGAAGAAACAGAGGGAGAAAAGGAAGAAAATAAATAGAAAAAAATAAAGATACACACACCCCTACACACCAACCAGATAAGAAAAATAAATAAAAAATATTTAAATGTGGATAAATTTGAATAAATGCTGATGATAAATACCAATATGTTGACACAAAGACAAAAGGGGAATATTAGAATTAGGTGTTGTAAGGTACTTGCGTTGGCATAAAAATATGAAAATAACATATTAAATGCAAATAAGTTGAGATTTATAATTCCATCTCTGCTGTGCCAATAAAATAATTTTTAAATGAATAACAAGTTAATAGAAGTTAATTTAATTAAGTATATTTTATGAAATTCAAAAGAAGTCAGAAAAGGAAAAAGAATATAGAACAGAGCAAGAAGGTGCCTATGATACAAAAATAACAGTGATTATATTAAACATGAATAGATTATTTATTGCAATTAAAGTCAAATACTGTTACGTTGTATTAAAGGAAATTATATATTGTTCATTAGAAGCATACCTTAAATATGGAAGGAAGAAATTGAAAAAGGAAGGAAGAAAAAGAAAAAAAGAAAGAAAGAGAAAGAAAAAAGAAAGAAAGAGAAAGAAAGAAGGAAGGAAGGAAGGAAGGAAGGAAAGAGGTAGAAAAAAAATTAGAACACTAACAAAAAGGCAAGCATGGCTACACTATTATCAGGCAAAGTAAACATCAAGGCAGACACATTATCAGAGATTTAAATATATGCGTATCCTATCATATATATATATGATACATACATATGAGACAGTATCAAGTATATATGATACTGTTATTATTCCGCCAGGACTATAGAAGACCACATTTGTATGCACATTTTTATATGACCTCCAAGTTTAAAATCCAGGAGGACAGATCTATAGGGAGGAATAGAGACATCTGAAGTAATAGTGAGATAATTAAATACAATTCTTTCAGAAATTGATAAGACCAGCAGACCAAAATAAGTCAGAATGTAGAAGATCTAACAAGTAAATTAGAAAACATATATATTATCTGCATCCGTTCATCACAGAATATATATTAATTTTAAGTGGACATGAAAGAGACCTCAAAATGGATCCTATGCTAGGCCATTCACAAGTTTTAGATTTCA
>CAUYQG010283585.1:0-13442 GCA_963574415.1 Tarsius wallacei | reverse complement strand
TCAAGGTCCACTTATGAGTAAGAACATGTGATACTCAGATCTTTGTTTCTGTGAGAGATCACTCAGTATTATAAACTCCAATTCCATCCAGGTTGCTGCGAAATTCATGATTTTGCTCTTTTTTTATGGCTGTGTAATATTCCATTGTGTATATGTACCACATTTTTTTAATACAGTCCTCTTTTGATGGACAGCATGGTTGGTTCCATGATCTTGCTATTGTGAACAATGCTGTGATAAACATAAGTGTGCAGGTATCTTTTTTATAGAGTGATTTGAGTTCTTCTGGGTATATTCTCAGTAGGGAAATTGCGGGGTCATGTGGAGAATCAACATTTTTAAGATATCCAACCTACAGAAGGCAATCTACAGACTCACCACAATACCCATTAAATTATCAATATCATTCTTCTTAGATCTGGAAATTACTATACAGAAATTCATATGGAAACATAAATGACCACGAATAGCTAAAACAATCCTAAGCAAAAGAAAAGAAGTGGTAGGTATCACATTTCCAGACTTTAAACTTTACTGTAAGGCTATAATAATTAAAACAACCTGGTATTGGCACAAGAACAAGCATATGGACTAATGAAACAGGATAGAGTTTCCAGAAACATAACATGAATTTCTCAACCAACTCATCTTTAATGAAGCCTCCACCAACAAGCACTCGGGAGAAGAGAATCTAGTCAGTAAATGGCACTGGGAAATCTGCCTGGCCTTGCCCTTTTCATGATTGATGATTTATCAGCACACCTGCACACAACTGCCTGAGTGTTCAGCAGTTTTAATCCAAAACAGCATGATGCCTGTGACCAACCCTCTATATTCGCTGAATCTCATCCCCCGAGTAAACTTTTTGTTTGTTTGTTTGTTTCCCAGATGAATAAAGTCCTCAGAGGAAAATGGTTTGCTGATGTGGAAGAGGTGAAACAAAAAACGACAGAAACACTAAAACGCTTCAAAAATGATGAGTTCAAAAACTGAGTAGTGGAGAACGTGTTTTGATAAGTGTATTGCATCAAATGGACAGTGCTTTGAAAGTGATTGAAGTTTAAACATGTAAGAATAAATACACAATTTTTAATTAAAAAATCACATTTGGGAGGGTTCCTTCTTGTAAATGCCCTATGGGAGATCAACAGGTTTTTAAAAAAGACTCCATCATAATAGGGTGGAACTAAAACAGACAAAAATACATAAAGGTGGGGAGGGGTTAGAACTTGGGGAAAACATAAAAATGCAGGAAGTAGAAAGTATATTTTTATGATTCTACAATTCATATCCTTAGAAAGAAAAAATGAGCCACTTTTTCACAAAACAAGATTATAAACTAACAGAGAACAAAAAGGAACTGTCAGATATTAGAAATAAGATTACTAAAGTTTAAAAAAAGAGGCTATAATACTGAGTGATCTTTAACAGAAACAAAGAACTGAGTATCGCATGTTCCCATTCTTAAGACCTTGAACAATTATCATAATACTTTAAGAAAAGTATTGGCAGTAGCGGGAAACTGCCGGGAAGGGGGCAGAGAAGCAAGATTGGTGGTAGTAGAAATCTGCCTGGGGAAGGAGGGACACACCTCATCAACAAGGGTAACTGCATAATGAACATTTGTATGCCTAACTCTGAATTGTACCCCACATCTTTAAAATAAAAAAAATTAAATGAAAAATAAATAAATAGACTAAAATTCAGAGAAAAAAAGAAAAAGATTGAGCAAATATGCTCAGATCAGGCAAGAAGACCCAACATTTAACTCATAGAAGTAATTTTTTTAATGAACAAAAAGCAGAAGAAAGTTTATCAAAGAAATATTATAAAAATTGTTTCCAATATTTGACATCCAATTGTATTTGTTGAGAGGGTGTACTTAATTGCTGGCTAAATGACTGAATAAAGATCACACCATCAAGAAACCTCAAGTTGTAAATACTTTCAAAGATAATTTTAAAAACTCACACAAATACACACAGTGTTCATAGTCATCAAATAGCTCAACAGTATAGCATCCTAAAAGACAGGGAAAATTACCCTTCAAAGTTCTGAGAAACTATTATTTCATCCTAGAATTCTATATCAAGCTAAATTTGTAAGGTCTCAGAAAGAGTTTTTGTCATTCAGAAAAAAGATAAAGTTACTGGAAAAAGAAGAAGAAGAAGAAGAAGAAGGAGAAGGAGAAGGAGAAGGAGAAGGAGAAGGAGAAGGAGAAGGAGAAGGAGAAGGAGAAGGAGAAGGAGAAGGAGAAGGAGGAGAAGGAGGCGGAGGAGGAGAAGGAGAAGGAGGAGAAGGAGGAGGAGAAGGAGAAGGAGAAGGAGAAGGAGAAGGAGAAGGGGAGGAAAAAGGAGGAGGAGGAAGAGGAGGAAGAGTTACAGGATTCAGAAAACTGGAAATTGGCCAGTAGGAAAAAAAATAAGGAAAATATTAGGATGAAGACTTGTAGTAACCTAAGAAGGCTAACAACCACCTAATAGCCAGAGGTCAAAGAAATATGTAAGGAAAGACTATTGAAAAAAAAAAAAACTCAGCTGGTAGATATTTGATGTTTGAAAAAAATTTGTGACAGAAGTTTAGACCCTTTAAAAACACTAGCAAACTAATCAAATAGAAAAAAAAGTTAGAATGCTTAATTCAAGAGGGGGGAAGATATTATATAAGAAAGAAAGCAAAATTACAGTATACTAACATTGTTATTCAAAATGTGATTGCCAGACTAGCTGCCAGTCCTCAGACTGAATATTATGACTTGGCAAAGGGACAGACACTTGAACCAGAATATACATCAACCACAGCAATTGGAACAGTTTTTGTTTCACTAGCATTCTTTTTCTCAAACAAGATTTTCTCTAGTAAGGCAGAAGTACATTGATTTTCTTTACTTCATGGGCTCTTTATTCTGTCATAGCCTAGCAGTTTGGGTACCATTACATTAGAATACATTATTGGCCATGAATTAAAAAAAAAAAATATGTGTTATGGCAAAAGTCTTGTGAGAATTGGGAGAAAAGAAAATGAGAATAGTTAGTAATGTGAGAGAGCTATATTTTTCAATTATATTACAGGAAATTAAAATTCATCTAAAATGTATGAATCAAAAACATCAGTATAAGAAAAGAATTAAGACTTATTGAAATAAATTTTTTAAAAGTTAAAAATGCTAACATTTTATACCTTTGTATAACACAGGGAAAGTAGGTAGTATTTAGGCAGAACAGGTGATTTCTGTCCTTTATTATATGCTATTTTACACTAGTATATCTTCAACAATAAATATTTACTACTTTGATAAAATTTAAATTAATTTAAATGTAAGGAAATCTGTAAAAAGTATAGTTTTTGTAAAGAGTTTGTTTTTGATATAATTATTTCACATATATTGAGAACTGATTTAATTATTAAAAATCTGAGCATTTTAAGAAGTCAAGAAAATAATTGCACCATGTGTAAGAACTTTGAGAAAATAATTTAAATATATGTTTATTGCATAATGCTTTATTAACATTAGAAAAATCAAACAGACAATTAGAACAGATGAGTACTAAAGAAAAAATAAACAATGGAAATAAGAATAAAAATATTATTAAAATTTAGAAGAGATACAAATAATCAGAAACTTGTAAAAAAATAGAAATATAATACAGAAAATATATCTTACAATTGTGAATATGACAGAAATATATTCAGGGCAAGAGGTAATACATATAATAGTACTTTGTTAATAACTATGGAGAACTTCATAAATAGCACATCTTGGACAATGTACAGCTTGTTGTTATTTTATAACTACTAACATCTTGAAGCAAGAATAAAATCTACCATTTTTAAAAACCTCAATTTAACAGAAAAGTGTAATCCCGGCACTTTGGGAGGCCGAGGCAAGATAATTGCCTGAGCCCGCAGGTTCAAGACCAGACTGGGCAACATGGTGAGCCCTCATCTCTACAATAAATCAAAAAGTTAGCGGGGCGTGGTAGCGTGCGCGCCGAAGTTTTGGCTACTTGGAAGACTGAGGTGGAAGGGTAGCCAGAGTCCAGCGGGTTGACACTGGGGTGGCTGTGAGCGTGGCACTGCACTACAGCCTGGGTGACAGAGTGAGACTCCAACTCAAAAAATAAAAAAGAAAAGAAAAGAAAAACAGTAAATATGTGACCAGATTCAAAAATCCCTGTGAAGAATGACTTTTTTATCAAGAACTCTGCATCAGTTTCTAAACAGCCACACTAAAACAGCAACTTCAGACTTCTTGAAGAACGCTGACTAGATTAATTAAGGTAGGTAAAACTGACTGCTGTAACTGAATTACAATCTTTTCTAAGTGTGATTGTTGTCTCATTCTCTGTATTGTATTGACCCTTTTATGAGTTCTACTGCTAAATCAATTCTAATCACTGTATCAACTGGAAAAATTCCACTTTCCGTTGCCAGATCAATTATAGTCACACAATCAATATCTGGTACTTTAGTGTTTTTGATTAAAATAATGTAAAAAAGAAAAGAAAAACGCCACTAAAATGGAAAGCAAAATAGTACAGCTTCTGCGTTTTTTAAAAAAAGCAAAGCTAATTTACCACAAAGATATTCACATTGAATATAAACTTCAATAATAAAAATTTTTAAAATTGAAATAATATCTTCAAAGTAATTATTGAACCTATTTTAATTAACCCCTAGTAGATTATTTGACAGTTTAAAGACTCTCTTCTGCAATTATATACATCAGATTAAAATGATTTACAATAACTAGATTTCACATTAAGCCTAGACCCTGCTGGCTCCTTTTCTGTTTCATTATTTTTTTGTTGTCTTCTATTGTATATCCAAGAATTCTCTTTTTTGAAGGCCATATTACCTTTTTCCCTCCTAGTTCTGAAATTAACTCCAGAATACATTCCCATTTTCAAATATTTCAATATTTTCAAAAATTAATTGATAGGTTTCATTTCTCCTAAATTTTGTTATCCTAAATGACTACAGCTACCGTTTTTAATCACTAGTATTGCATTTGTCTAAATGTCCTTGGTCTCCTCAAATATAATGATATTTGTTTATTTAAGAAAATATAATTTAGAACACCTGAGGGTGCCAAATTTCCAGCACACTCAATTACAAAATTCTCTTTTGTGACACTAAATACCTTACCTCTTCCTATTCCTATTGATAATTTCTTATTAAAGATTGTGTTCAGTCTCATAGTGATTTTCAATCCATCACCACTTTCCTAAGTAGCCTGATTTACCTGGAGTTGTCAGAAACTAGTGAATTTTCTTCCTTGAGCCACATTAATTAGTTGAGTCTCTGCTAGCAAATTTTCAGTTTTAACACAACAAACCTGGTACGTGCATGCATAAAAGAGTAAAAATATATCTCACCATCAGCTGTATCCTGTTGTGCCCAATGCTCGTTAAAATATAATGCAAACATTTAGACAAAGCAGGATGTAGAAAACATTTCTGTAGCATTCAAGAAATTTTTAGAGGTTGCCCTGTACCACCACTAAATACTGTCCAGCTTCTCTAAATTGCTGAGATTCAGAGGGACGCAGATTTAGTAAAACACTGTAAATTGTCTTGGCTTAGGTTTTCATCTGAATGCTGCAAGAAAATCTTTCATGGTATAGAGTTGTCGATGAGATTAGGATATGCAGCATCAAAGACATTCCTCTAGTATTGGCATTACATGCTCAGTTTACCTACGGTTTTAGGGGTGGTGTATTATAGAGTGGTGACTGAGGACATGCAGTCTCAGAAAGGTCACAACAGCTTTTATTTCTTCCATTCTATCAGCAGATATAATCTCTCATTTAGCAAAAATATAAAATTCTAGGTAAATATAGTTATGTAGTAAACTTGCACAAAATAAGAGAAATCCTCAGATTGTGTGGTAAGCAGAATAATGGCCTCCAAAGACATCCATGTCCTACTCCCTGGATTCTGTAAATAAAATAATCCTGTAAATAAATAAATTCTGTAAATAAATAAATCCTGTAAATAAAACCTTACAAGGCAAAGGGACTTTGCAGATGTGATTAAAGTTATGGACTTTGAGATGTAAAGGTTATGGTGATTTATCTAGGTTGGCCAATCTGATTGTAGAGCTCCTTAAAAGTGAGAATCTTTCCTAGCCGTGAGTAGAGGAAGATGTAGTGACAAAAAAGGGTCAGAGGGGCTTAATGATGCTGGTTTTAAATATGAAAGCGACCTCAAGAGGATGGTAAAGGGAAGGAAATGGATTCTCCTCCAAAGCATTCAGAAAGAAAAATTTTGATTTTAGTCTAATAAGGTTCAGATTGAACCTCTGACCTCCAGAATTGCAAGATAATTCATTAAAGCAGCAAGAAAACTAATAGAGCCAGTCATGACGTGAATCCAGGAAGTCATTACTGACTTCGCAGATCTTGAGGCACCCACCAATACATGGTGGATTAAAGTTTTGGTTTGCATGCCCATGTAAACAGAGTGATATGCATCTTTGAATTCCTGCAGAGTGGATTTTTCAAAATAGAGATAAAAATTTTAAACTTCAAATAAATAAAATAGAAAATTTGTCTAGGTAACCCTTGGCTCTGATTTAAACTAAAATGGCATCCTTCCTGGAGATTAATGGCCATGGACAAGCCATTGAGTGAATAGAAAAACTGAATTTATACAACTTATAAAAATAAAAAGGAAACAAATAAATCAAAAAGCAAACCACAGTTCAATCTTAAAATGAGTTAGATATTGGTGTTATCAGATAGAATACATATGAGTAGTATGTAAATAATTTTAAAAGAGGATTTTATAAAGCATAAATAAGAAAGTACCATCAAAATAGGAAAACATGATTGAAAAATACAACTTCTGAATCAAAAATACCATATCTTAAATGATGAGACAGTTGATGACTAAAGAGCCAAAAATATTACATCAAATGCAACAGAGAGACAAAGAGAAAGGACATATGAGAGCGAAGTCTAACAATTTCTAATTATAATTTCAGAAAAAATAAAGAAATATTGAAATAAGAGGCAATATTTGAGGAGATAATAGTTGAGAATGCTTCCCAAAATGAATAAAATACATATTTTTTTCAGATTCAAGAAGCACAGAAAACTCTCACTGAAATAAATAAAACACTTTCACCTAGATTCATCATAATAAAAAACGAATAACAAAGACATAGAAGTAATAGTAGTAATAACATAGATAGTGAGAATAACAGGAGTTATTACTAATAGCTGATATAAATAATAACATTAAATATTTCATGCAGTTATGTCAAAAAATCATAAAGTGAGATAATACAATTAAGTGCTAATGAAAATATGATATAAAGTCTGCAAAAGACATCAATGTCTATACTTGGCAAACATATATAGCATCAAATAATTAGAAATATGTTAAAAATGAATGACTGAAGAAACTAGTAAAATAGAAAAAATCAAAGCAAATGAAGATAAATAACAGAAAATAAAATAAAATAATTATAACAGGATAATACCCAATAAAGGGATTGTCCAGAACTTGGTTGTTTGAAAGATTAATAAGCTTAACATAGCTCTAGAAAGATTAACCACAAACAATAGAAAGAAGACCCCTAAAAATTATACTTAGAAAGAAAATGGGGTATAACCAGTGTATTGCAAAGATTTTTAAATAACAAGGTAGTTAATTTTCTTTTTCTGAAATGTTATGTGATATTGCCTAAAAAAACAGCAATTGTAATAGGAACAAAAAGAACTACATATTTAATTTTACTGACTAACATTTTGTTTTTTATGTAAAATACCATATTACTATCATTGCTGTATGCACCTGCCACAGAACAAAGATTTGTCACATTTAGAGTATTTCCAACTTCATGGATTTAGAAAAACATTCATTATTTTAGGAGAGAATCTAGTCTTATCCTAAGTCTCTTTCCCACAACTCCTCTGAGGTAATTCCTGAAGGCCAAGGTAGAATGGATGGCACATAATCTACTGAATCCTCTACATTTTCTGTATTCCTGTTTCTGCTGATCCTCATTTTTGTGCTCCACTGGCCCTGCTATGGTTTACATGTGTATATCCTTCAAAAAGTTTTATGTTGAAACCTAGTCACGAAGGTGATGGCATTAGGAAGTGGAGATTTGGGGGGCATGATTAGGTAATGAAGGCAAGCCCTCATGAATGGGATAAGTGCCCTTGTAAAAGAAGCCCCAGAAGGCTGCCTTGCACATCCTACCATGTGAGGGAACAGTTAGAAGTCATTATGTATGAACTAGAGTGCCAGAGAATGAGCCTTCCTTCACCAGTTACCAAATTTGCTGGTGCCCTGATCTTGCCCTTCCTAGCCTATAGACCTGTGAGAAATACACTTTTGTTGTTTACAAGTGACCCAGAGACTTGTATTTTGTGATAGCTGCCTAGGTGGACTAAATTGTTTCGCACCTCACAATTTGCTTTCCACACCACTGCCCTTGAAAAAAATCATTTTTGGATTACTGAATCCTTTCATTCATTTCTGGTTAACAGTTCTTTCACTAAACGTTTTTTTGATTACTGAATTCTTTCATTCATTTCCGATTAACAGTTCTTTTACTACGTTTTTCTATAGCAGTATTGATGCTCTCATAGCATTCCATTGTTTATTTCACATCCCCACGAGAACAGGTTTTTAATTACATGTAAAATCTATGTTCTCTCTATCATTTGAGGCTTGCTGTTGTGTGTGGACCAAACTCTTCACATACAGTGCTTCTCTCAGAAGTTTTATTGTCTTACCTTCAAGATTGGTCTACATCTCAAATTCCTCATCCATCTAACAAGTCTGTACACATCTTAAAAACAACTTTGAATTGGATTAAATCACAGGCAATTTCATCCAAGAAAATCAATGGATGTAGTTATTTCAAAGTCCCTGAGTTGTTCTTGACAGTTAAAAATTTCTCTGAATTCTCTGTGACAATAGGCTGGTAATGTCTAAAACACATATCCTTTCTGACATAGTTAAAACATTGTATTAAACAGTGATTGTCTTTGCAGAAATATGCAGATTTAATATAGAAGCTTGATTCTGCTCTTAATTCTGATCTTAATCTTTCATATTTATTGTATTTAATATTTTATAGACAATGTGTTACCTTTTACATCTGCTTCATGCAGAGAGAGAAAACATTGACAATAAGTATTTATCTTATTTAATTTTGCTTTATTTTAATTTGAAGATTTCTCAAATTATCATCTACCTGAATGATATTGGTTTCTCAGAATTGCTATAGAAGTGGCAATATAATTTTGAATAACTCTCATTGAGTCATTTTTAGAAGTCAGTACAAAAGGCACATTATATTTGTTAGGGTTTTAACTGTTTATAAAGCAATTTTGTAGACCCTATGTTCTGCAATTTCTACAAGAATCCCCTTAAGTAGACAGAACAGAGTAAATGGTCTTATACAAAAAGTCGAGTGAATGGGAGTAGTCAAAAATAGAATCCAGAGCAGTTGTAAAATATAAAACCTTAGAGTCATTCTCTGCTTTCATTCTACTTACGTTCAGACTATCAAGTCCTGTTATTTCTTAAAATATATCTTTAAATCTATTCTTCCTGTTCATTTATATTACCAACCCTATGTAATTATCAACTCACAACTACAGTGGAGTGGAGTAATAATCAGCTAGCTGTTTCATCCCTTCATGCCCTACCACCCATTTCAACTGCATATCATGGCCATATTAATCTGCTCATAATACCATAATTATCTTATTACTTCTGTATTCAAATGTGTCAAGGACTCGTTTTTGCCTAAAGGATGAATTCCACACATTTCAGCCAGCCTTCCTTCTTCTTCTTAGCAGTCTTTGTAGCACTAATTTTTTCATCCCGAAGAATCAGAATGGTGTACTATAAAATGTTGCCAATCTGAAAATCAATGAGACCACAGTAAAATCCCCCTTCTGCCTCTTCCTGCTGGATGACTCTGGCATGTTTGTATCCTCTGAACACTCAACTGTAAAATGACATTAATAGTATTTAAATCAGTATTATTTTAAAATTTGAGGCAATGTTTAAAAATATGCTGTATGTCACAAGTAAGTGGCTGTAACTATTACATATTATGGAAGTTTAATTTCTTCTACTTAACACCGAATTGTTTTATTTTAATACAAGTTAAGAATTACATGGAAATATTTTTTCTTCCATGTATATTACCCTTATTTGCCTACTTATATAATATATGCCCAGGAAAAATGTCAGAAGAGGTGGAGACAAGGAAAAATGTAATATTTAAGTAAAGAAAAACTAAAACAAAAACAGGTGAGACAGCTCTGAGAATGCAATAATTTAGCAAGCTTTATTATAATAAATAAACAAAAAATAATAAAACCAAAAATATCTTTTTATATATTTAAAGTTCACTAGCAACACAGGTGAATGAGTAGAATCTCTCCTTTGATAGAGATTATTTATAGTAACACCAACAAATATACTCAAAATGGATGCATCAAAGGAAAAGAAGAGTAAATGAAGAGAAAACTAGGTCTTCATATTGCTGAAGATGATAAGTTTTGGTTGTAAAAATCAATCAATCAAAGGAAGATATTAATCTCTAGTATAATAAATTTAAAAATCATCAGTGAATAGCAAAACAACTCTCAGTATATTCAAATATTAATTTACTACATCAATCTGCCTACCATGCTTTTACTTCCTTAGAGAGATAATGACATATTTCTTCTAGCCTCCATTAAACATTTATAAGATCAATGATCCCAGATAATGTACATCTTCATTGGTTTACCAATTACCTATTTTTATATTCTATCAGTAAGCATATTTTGCATTTACTAGCAATAGCTTTAAATATTTCAGTAACACACAGTCCATTAAATGCAATTAGTATAAAATGTCTGCAGATGACATAATGAGAAATTAAGTTATTAGTGAATCAATCAAAGAATCCTGCAAGGGTAACAGAAGTGGTGGTGAATGGAAGAGGAGGGCTTGTGAAAGCAAGTGTGTCTGATGCTTTAACAACTGAAAATGGGGAATGCTAGATTACAGGTTTGTTTTCTGATAATGACTCATGTATCTGATAGCATTTTACAGCAGTGGGATAGCACAGTAGTTTGTTCACAACAAGGAGAAAAAAGTAGATACTCATTATATTAAAAAATGGTTACATGAGCTAATGTGGTGAACATGATTCTCTTTACTCTATTAGTCTCAATATTGAACTAAAGTATGAGCAATTTTGCCGTCATACTTACAAAGCTTGAGCACTATTGGATAATTCCAATTTTCCTGTCTATGAAATAGAGATAAATATTTCACAGGACCACCCCGAGTAGCATATAACATGAAATAATGTAAAATACTACATTGATCCAGTATAAAACTTCTGGTTGTTTGGCTCAAGCTTGCTGCATTTACAGCCTTCAACATCTCAGTTATAACAACTTTATCCTTCCAGTTGCTCAGGCCAAAATCTTGGATTCATCCTCGACACCTCTCTTTCCCTTGCAAGCTTACATCCAGTCTACTAGGAAATCCTCCTGGCATTCCATTCACTATATCCAGAATCTTTTAGGTTTTTATCATTGCCACTTCCACCACCATAACCCCATGTTCCACATTTATTCATTGGTTAATTACAATAACCTACCATATATCTGTATGTGTCTACATTTGCCCTCTTCCTACCATTCTCAACACAACATTCAGAACGACGCTGAAATGTATTCCCTCATGTCACTTTCTATCTGAAACCTTGATATAAAGAGCCATTTCAATCAGAATAAATGAAAAATTTCTTAAGTGACTTGTGATTACATATCACACTGCCCCAGCCTTGCTCACTTTTTATTTCAGCCACCCTGGCTGTCTCAGTTCCCAGAAGAGATCAACATTCTATCCACATAGGAAGAGTATGGCTTCAGCAGTTTTCTCAACCTGGAGCATTCTTTTCTAATACCCATGTGATAAATTTTCTCACATCCTTCAAGTCTTTGTTTAAATTTCCACTTTCAATCTTGTGAGTCCTCCTTTTTAACCTCATTCCTGCCAGCCTTCAAGCCATGTACTCTCTATTCCTTAAACCTGCTGTGTTGCTTCTTTTCTTTTCTTTCTTTCTTTTTTTTTTTTTTTTTTTTGAGTTGGAGTCTCACTCTGTCGCCCAGAGTGCAGTGGCCGCTCCCGGTCACCGCAGCCTCGACCTGCTGGGCTCCGGCGATCCTTCCGTCTCAGCCTTCCAAGTAGCTGGAACTACAGGCGCGCGCTACCACACCCGGCTAATTTTTTTGATTTATTGTAGAGATGAGGTCTCGCCAAGTTGCCCAGGTGGGTCTCGAACCCGCGGGCGCAGCAATCCACCCACCTCAGCCTCCCAAAGCGCGGGATTACAGGCTGAGCCACCGAGCCCGGCATCATTATTATTGATGTATTTGTGTATAAACACATAATTGCTACTTTCCAGATGACATGATACCTTTCCTTATAACACAGTAGAGATGATATACAAACCAATAACTACTGAGTAAAATTTGTGCTTTCCCCAGGACCTTTATACTGGCTGTTCCTTTTGCCTGAACCTCTGCATTGCTGATTTCTTTAGGCCTCTGCCCAGATAGCAAACACTCAGGGAGCCTTTCTTGGCCACTCTATGTAAAATAAACCCTCACTTTACCTCTTTCTATCCCATTGCCCTGTCTTTTTTTGTTTCAGAGTCCTGAGTATATTCAGAAATTCTCACTTATTTTCTAAATTGTTCTCTGTCTCCTCCACAATAATGTAAACTATTTTTTTTTTTTTTTGAGTTGGAGTCTCACTCTGTCACCCAGACTGGAGTGCAGCGGCCGCTCCCGGCCACCGCAGCCTCGACCCGCTGGGCTCCGGCGATCCTTCCGCCTCAGCCTTCCAAGGAGCTGTAACTACAGGCGCGCGCTACCACGCCTGGCTAATTTTTTGATTTATTGTAGAAATGAGGTCTCGCTTGCCCAGGCGGGTCTCGAACCCACGGGCTCAGGCAATCCACTCACCTCAGCCTCCCAAAGGCACGGGATTACAGGCTGAGCCACCAAGCCCGGCTATTGTAAACTATTTTAATACTATAACACCTTAGGTTCCTAGCACACCAAACCTGGCACACAGAAGGCATTCAATAATAAATGTTGGTCAAATAAATAAAATACAAAAACTGTGAAACTTGCTATGTTGAAAAAAGTGCAGGGTGCATAGAAATATATAACCATGTGCCCATGAACATAAGCAGATCTCAAAAAGGAGAAAGGAATATATTATTTACAGTTTGGAATAATTATATGTTTATGATTCAATGATACAAAATTGTTTCACTGAAAAACCTTTTTGTTTTCTTTCAAGACACTAGCACCCATGTTACTGCAACAATATGTTGATATCTTAGAACATTAACTTTTTTTTTTTTTTTTTTTTTTTTTTTTTTTTTTTTTTGTA